>KZ651362.1:138930-152980 GCA_001010745.2 Gerris buenoi
TGGAGTCTATTTTTCTCTGTCCCCCCGTGGTTCAAGTCCCGGCCCTGGAGTCTATTTTTCTCTGTCCCCCCGTGGTTCAAGTCCCGGCGCTGGAGTCTATTTTTCTCTGTCCCCCCGTGGTTCAAGTCCCGGCCCTGGAGTCTATTTTTCTCTGTCCCCCCGTGGTTCAAGTCCCGGCGTGGAGTCTATTTTTCTCTGTCCCCCCGTGGTTCAAGTCCCGGCCCTGGAGTCTATTTTTCTCTGTCTGTCTCCCAGTGTTAATAATAATTATAATTTGATTTAAATTAAAATTTAAACGTTCTGTAGTATGAATACTACCAAAACTTAAAAATGAAGTCTTATATTTTTAATTCTATCTTTATTTTATGCTCCTGTGACCTTTCGACCAATATTAGGTCGCGACATGGCTATGTGCCACACTAATTGACACACGTTTTGCCAGTGTTCTGATCAATATTATATCAAACTCACTGAGTTATATTAATGATAAGTGATAAGTAAATAATATTCTGGGAAGAATAAGGAAAATAAATTAACAATACATAACTAATAAAACATCTCTTAAAATTACGTATTTAAACGTATTACACTACTTAAAATTAATTGCATCACTTTCAACACCAAATCATTAAACACAAAACAGCACCTTTTACCACATTATAATCCGATAAACAATTAAATCAAATTTATCTGTAATTGCATCCGTCGAGATTAAAATATAATGAGAACTGAATAAAGAGATTTAAATAAAAAGTTGAAATTACTTTTGTAATTGATAATTGATTTTAATAGAAATCAGTATTAAGTAATTTAATAATTATTTAATTGCAGTCAGTCTAAAGAAAACAATCAGCAAATTTAATTTATAGAAGAAAGCAGACAGACGGGTAAAAAAAAACACTCCCGTTGTCAGGAATCGATCCACGAACTCTTAGGATTTCTACTCTAATGCTTTTACCAATTAAACTACTACTTTTGATATATAAATGTATGTGATGCATTTTCTTAAAGACAATATTAACTGTTAAAGCAGTATTTTAGTTGTGTTGCAATGTTTATATAAATATGATGTTTTCCTAAAGATGATGTAATCTGTTGAAACAACATTGCATTTAGGACATTAATGTTTTAATTTAGATGTTGTAATGTAATGATACTGATGTAAGCTGTTAAAAAAACATTTTAGTTAGGAAATTACCTGCACAAATTTACAAAACATTTTTTTAAAAGGTAATGTTTTCCTTAAAGATCAGTTGGAATAATGATGTATAAATTTATAAATTCTAGGGTGGTGTAAAGTAAACTATAAAAACGAAATTTTAGTTAGGACTTATAATGTATAAGTTTAGGAAATATTTTTCTCTACTAATGATTTAACCTGTATAGCAATATTATAGTTTTAAGACATTAATGTATAAATGTAGCTACTATTTATTTCTAAACATGATGTAACCTGCTGAAACATCATTGTATCTAGGTCTTTAAATAGAAAAATTTAGGATCCATTATAAAATATCTATAAAATATAAAATAAGATTAATAAATTTAAATTATTTTATAAATTTTGATTCTATGTTTTTCTAAAGACCGTGCAACATAATGAATAACATTTTTTAATTATATTATTATTGGTTAATGATTTATATATGAAAATTATTAATAAACTATAGTTGTGAATTTTTCTTAATATGAATAGTTATGTTACTTAAATTAAAAGAATTTGGTGGTTATTTAATCTTTCTAAAGGAACCTGTCCGCCTGTCCTACAATTGATAATCCACGATTAATTTTACTTTAATTATACTTATATATCGCTGTCATTGAATGTTTTATAAGATTATTTTCTTATATTTGTAAGAATATAATGTTAGGTCAAGATGTATGTTTTTCTAAAGACCGTGCAACAAAATGAATAACATTTTTAGTTTTTAATGAATGTTTTTCTCAATGTTGACATTGTCATTAAAAAAATCCTATTTGTCTGCATCCTTAATACTAAATTAATTCTCTCCTCATCTACTGTTCTCATCATGTCTTGATAAGAAAAAATATAATAAAAAAAAGTATAGTTTGATCTAAACGTTTCAGCTTTTTAATTCAAATTTTGTGCTAATGCTAATTTTGACAACATACCAATATAGATTATACAGGTGTTATTTTTAATATAGCAATAATCCTGATATGTCATCTTATTTTTTTTAAANTGTGATGTGAAATAAATAATAATAACACGGTAATTACTGATGACAAATAATAATTAGTTAAATAATATTAGATGAATGGAAGTGTGGAAAGGTGAAGAATGTAGTGTATGATGTACTATGTGGTATGTGGTGCTTGGTGTGAGGGTACTATGTGGTATGTGGTGTATGGTGTGAGAGTACTAAGTGGTATGTGGTGTATGGTGTGAGTGTACTATGTGGTATGTGGTGTATGGTGTGAGACTACTATGTGGTATGTGGTGCTTGGTGTGAGGGTACTATGTGGTATGTGGTGTATGGTGTGAGAGTACTAAGTGGTATGTGGTGTATGGTGTGAGTGTACTATGTGGTATGTGGTGTATGGTGTGAGACTACTATGTGGTATGTGGTGCTTGGTGTGAGTGTACTATGTGGTATGTGGTGTATGGTGTGAGAGTACTAAGTGGTATGTGGTGTATGGTGTGAGTGTACTATGTGGTATGTGGTGTATGGTGTGAGACTACTATGTGGTATGTGGTGCTTGGTGTGAGTGTACTATGTGGTATGTGGTGTATGGTGTGAGAGTACTAAGTGGTATGTGGTGTATGGTGTGAGTAGGCTAGTGGCATGCAGAACTATGCCATGACTATCACAACACTACAAAGTTGTAAGTTTATAGTTAAATAATAATTTGGTAGTTAATAACACCCAATACACTTTTTTCTACTATATTAAATAAAATAATAAGATAAGAATAGCATGACATCATGGTGGCCCGTTGCTCCTCCTGGTTAGGTTGATCACATATTATATAAATATACACTTATGGAGATAATATAGTTAAAAGAATTTTGTACTAAGGTCACTAAAGGCCACACTCAAGATATTCTTTTGCAGTAACTCAAAACTCAAATGACTTTTCTTTTTTTTACCCAATCCACAAATTATATGATCAGAGGACCAGTTGTAGATGAAAAATCGTAATTAGGTCAGGGATTATATATCTATATTGTACATATATTAATTTAACCTTAAACATTTTCAATTTGATGAGATGAAAATCCATTAATTTGTTTGTACTTATATTTTTTAAATTTATTTATTTTATTAATTAAATTATAACCACTATTTGGTATATAACATCTAAATAACAATTAATATATAACATCTAAATTTTACGTATACTATATTACGTATACGGAATCTGTATTTACGTATTCTATAAAGCTGGATTCTCGGGCTTTGCTAGAGTGTATTGTCTAGTTGGGTAACTTTATAAACTATGCAGTCAAGAAAAAATTATTCTATTAGAATAGATAATTTCATCCTCCTTTATTTGCCCTCCATTCCCAAATATCCCTAAATTAGCTCCTATTTAGTAATTAGTGACGGACGCCCTCGACTGGAGAAGCATAAATATACATGTTTACGCTCTTTAAGGAAAGTAGAGAATTTTCTTCCTGAAGCCTACCCCCCTCCCCTGGTACTTGGATTGAAACTGCCAATATTTTTTTATTATAGACGACTTATGGCATCCTGATGGGAAGCTATTTCCCAAATATTAACGCCCTAGCTTTAGAAGACCAGCCTGGGCTCAATTCCTCTTCATTATTTATGTTGCCCCTATTTCCAACCTTAACTTTAGAATATCTCTTTTTAGGCCACAATATTATTATAGAAAAATTATCATATACCAAATAGATACAATGATTTCAGCGTATCAAGTAGTGATAATTATTGTGTAGTAGTGAGAAGACTTGGTTTCGAATTCATATATGGGTGCCATCTTGAATCAAAATGGCTAATTTAAAAAGCCTTTCACAAAATTGATTTAGGTAATAAAAGGAAGTTTATTCCCAAATTTCAAGAGCCTCGTGCAATTGGTTATTAATTACCGGCTATACAAATTTTTAATTTTGTATTTTTCTCTGTATGTCTCCCGTAGTTAATAATAATTATAATTTGATTTAAATTAAAATTTAACCAGTTATAGTGGAATATCTTCATTAATAATGTTGTATATAAATGATCGCCATCTTGAATCAAGATGATGGATTTTTTACATTATAAGGGACTAATAGGGACTTATAAACAAAATTTCATTGTCATTGGTCCAGTGAATCCAGATATATCGTGGTGAGCTAGTGGTATTTGAATTTGATATACTATCACTACATAACCCGATTATTTTGTATATATANTATTAATTTATTTTATAATTATTTGGTTTATTTGTCAAAAAGCGACTTAAGACATACAAAATACTAGACTAAGAGACTTAAGACCTAAGACATAAGAATGTACATACATGTACTGCACATTGTACATGATGTGCGAAATGGCTGGAACTCTCTACCACTCGGTCAATTATACGAATTAAAAATTATTATTAGAATACAAGAAAAAAATACAATTGAGAAAGTTAAAATATCTAAATAAAGAAATAAAGAAATAATTTCGTAGGTTAGTGACAATTAAAAAAGCTAGATAAGACTTTATGGTAGTCAAATGGTAATTACTTCTTATTGCAGTTCCTACTTTTATTTTTCTTTATCTTAAGTTACAACAGTTTTATCGCTTTATATTTCACAGATACTTGAAATAATGAGGTAGATTAGTTATATGTATCTTATTTTTGTTTCATTTTAGACAAACAATTCATCACAATTGAAACTTAAAGTAAATAATGCACTTCCACAGCTCCTTTTATTGAACTAGTTTCAAATTACATGTTTACAGGCTTGTATTTAACTTACACAATGTGATGACATTACACTTATTATAGAAGAGTTATATACTTAGCATGTGTATATATTAACATATTAATAACAAACAAACGCACTTAATTTCATCATAACACTTTTAACATTGAACATTACTGCATAATCCGAATATTTGATCAATCAAGAGTGATTTCCATTGTTTAAATATACTTTGTCGGTATTATCTTTTAGATCAAAGCGCCACGAGTATTATTATTATATTAAAAGTATTTTTTTTCTCTCTTTCCTTTAATTGAATTGGTTTTAAATCTGATTGTTTATTTGATGGATTACCTTATTATTAATGAGAAGTCGAAGTGCACATTGGTTTAACGTGTGATTTGATTCTTGTGTAGAGATTCATCAGGGGCTCATCTTGACCAGAGATAAGAGGTTGGTTGGGATGAATTTAGCAAGAGAAGTGGGGGGCGTGATAATAAGTAAAACAGCTGCCGTCCTAGTAACGCCAGTAGGCATACTCTACTCAACAAAGGCGCTTGCCTTCCAGCGAAAAATACGCCACTGGTCTTCTATCTCGCTAAACAACATACTAAAGAATCAACATGGAAAAGAGGCCGACACTTAAGCCGACACCTGCACCTCCAGGTGTGTAAATAAATATGAACTTAATTAAAGCTGTGATCAATTAGTTTTTGTTTTTTTTTTATATGTAATGCTAATTGCTTGGTATTCATTGGTGTACTTGGATTGTTTATATTAAAAGCATAAGGACTAAAAACGGTTTACATACTTGAACATAGTCCGTAAATAATATGATATATTACATCACACAATTCATAATAAACATCATTAAATGTATCCATATAAAACATATTATAATTATTGTAAAATTTATTTAAGCATGGACGGTTCTACACTTAACATACTTTCGTGCATATCTAGCCATACTTTCATTAATCGTGTAAATGCATATTAATAAATAATTAATATTACATATTAATAATAAGTAACACTTGAATTCATCATGACACTTGCGACATGAAGAATTTTTATACTTAACTTCTTTATATTATTAATATTAATAACAAACAAACGCACTTGATTTCATCATGAAACTTTTAACATGAAGAGTTATATACTTAGCATGTGTATATATTAACATATTAATAACAAACAAACGCACTTGATTTCATCATGAAACTTTTAACATGAAGAGTTATATACTTAGCATGTGTATATATTAACATATTAATAACAAACAAACGCACTTGATTTCATCATGAAACTTTTAACATGAAGAGTTATATACTTAGCATGTGTATATATTAACATATTAATAACAAACAAACGCACTTGATTTCATCATGAAACTTTTAACATGAAGAGTTATATACTTAGCATGTGTATATATTAACATATTAATAACAAACAAACGCACTTGATTTCATCATGAAACTTTTAACATGAAGAGTTATATACTTAGCATGTGTATATATTAACATATTAATAACAAACAAACGCACTTGATTTCATCATGAAACTTTTAACATGAAGAGTTATATACTTAGCATGTGTATATATTAACATATTAATAACAAACAAACGCACTTGATTTCATCATGAAACTTTTAACATGAAGAGTTATATACTTAGCATGTGTATATATTAACATATTAATAACAAACAAACGCACTTGATTTCATCATGAAACTTTTAACATGAAGAGTTATATACTTAGCATGTGTATATATTAACATATTAATAACAAACAAACGCACTTAATTTCATCATAACACTTTTAACATTGAAAGTTCTATACTTAACAGGTTTTAATTTATAACAAACACAACTTGAATTCATCCTGTATATATTAATATAGAAATTTCTATACTTAATACGTCTATTTATTCAGAGCAAAATTGTATGGATATCGCCATATCCATATAGGTCATAAAAAATCCACCTATTAACCCATCGTATTTTTTAATCAATTATTTGTATTTTGTTATTAAACTCAGTATTGCTTTGTACATGAAAAAGGTTTCCCCGCAAATTTCCAATGTCTAGCTACTCGGGAAGTTAGTTAAAAATCGATTGCAAGATTTGTACTAGACAAACAAACTAACAAACAAACAAACAAACAAACAAACAATCAAACAAACAAACAAGCAAACATACAAACAAATAAATAAACAAACAATCAAACAAACAAACAAGAAAGCAAGCTAATAAAAACGTAGTAAAAATAGTGCAATGGATCGGTTCAGTGAAAAGACATGTTTCTTGTGTCGTTCTTGAGCTTCTCTTTCTCACCTCCATTCCGTCCCTTGTCCATGTTTAGCGTGAAAGCAACCTATAATAAAACACGATAATAATAATAATACATATTATATTGTTATATTTAATTAATATAAATATTTAATACATATCAGTACAGAATATCTGTTATTGTTATACCCAACCCGAATTAAGATTTAATGTAGACAGACTAGGTTTGTTAATAAAGAGATTACTGTACAATGATGTTTTTGCACGTCAGCTTATGTTTTTATCTTTAACTTTTCTGTTATTATTATTTACTAGCCCTAAGTATAATATTCAAGGTCATAGCGTGCAAAAAAAAGGTCTGACTAACATCAAGCTAATAAAAAATATAAAATGTTGTGTACAAGTTAATATTTTGGTGCCTTTTTAGATTACATGGCCGGGTTAGTTCGTCTGCGGGACATAGCTTGGCAATTGGCATTTGAAAAAAAAACAAAAAACAAAATTGGCATTTGGAAAATTGGAGAGCGACCACGTCACACTATTTATGATGGACAATGTGATTTTCATTATCCTGAGTATAAAATTAGTTAATAGACCAAAAATTAAGTTGGTGTTAGTATGTCACTTGATAGGTAACTACTTTGGTTTGAATGACTAAACAATCAAGGAACGAACTAACATCAATTTGATTTTCGGGATATTAACTAATTTTTGCTAAGGATGCCATGCTATGTCCCGCAGACCAACACAGCCGACCACATATTCTTAAAAGGCACTAAAAGATTAACTTGCACACAAAATTCTAGCTTGATGTTAGTCTGACACTTTTTTGCACGCTACCTCCTGGATAATATTTGTAAACAAATTACTATTTAAACGTATGAATGTATTTATTTATATATACCTATATTTTTTAAAAAAAAGTTCATTCATAATTAGAAACAAATGCATAATCAAAAAGTGATAGATCATAAATTTAGTTATAATTGTCAAAAATACAAGAAGAGATCAAAGTAAATAAATAAATATAATGAAAACACAAAACAAAAGCACCTTGAACTTTAAAAGCTTTTTAAACAATTAATTTACGAATGTGTTTAATAATTTAAAAGAAAGTTGAACTGATCATTTAATGTACTGAGATAATGTAATGAAACAAATGTGATGAACTAAATACTAAATACACGTGTTTACAGCGTATGCTTTTATATAAAAATAGGCGATGAATGTGGCAAAAAGAAAAATATAATTGACATAAAAATAAGTCAATTTCGAGTAAGAAGTAATTTCTGGTACGAGAATTTAAATATTTGATTGGTCTTATCAAATAAAATGTAGTAATTAATTTTATTATATTGTTGGTTAATTAATGGCATAATTATATATTTAACTGTCGGTTTCTTGAGGTCAAACACTATATAATCGTTAAATGATAAAAAAAATTAATACTTTTAAAGTACTTAATAATAAAATNTCCATGTTTTGAGACTTTGTTATTCAACCACTTTAAGTCAAGTTTCGTTTGCAACACCAACTAATGCCCTGAGCGGCCCGCACACGTTCAATACTATTGTCAATAATATTATTGAAAATACTATTGACAATATGCAATGTGATAACAAATTTTCATCAATACTTTTTTTTATATCAATATCAACTTCGCAACCGGGCAGTAGTATTGACAATACTTTTGTATATTGACATTAGTACTGACCGTGTACGGGCCGCTTTAAATCTAACCCTAGACTATATTTTTCACATCACAACCAACCAATGTCCTCCCAAATTGCAGGCAATCCATGGTTGTGATCATTTTTTTCAAAACTGCAATTATGGACATTGGATGTTGCTGTTCCAAGCCACAGATTGTTCTAGCTACTAATAAAGTAAATATTACTCTTAAATATAAGTAATATTCTTGAAATTTCCTTTTCCAGGTTTGGGTTCCCGACACGGTCAGATGTTCCTTATGTTCTTCGGCATACTTCTAGCTTACGCCCTTAGAGTCAATCTATCAGTGGGTATTGTTGCAATGACAACTGCTCACCCAGATACTCCACATATACAGGTATTTATCAACAAATATTAATCAAAACATTTCTAATAATAACATAATCGAACGGTTTGTGTAATTGAGCTCATGAGCTACTAAAAAATGCTTCAAGGGCAACAGCCTCATTTCAGTCACATGATAATATGTACAAATAATTCTTAATTAAACTAAAACAGATTTGACAAACATTAGTTTAACTGTAGCATAATTTGAAAATCAACAATACAAATTCCGCTTTTAAATGGTTGGTTAGTTGGATTTTAACTAGTCGAGAGAAAGAGAACAAATAATTTTATTTTCATTGGTTATTATAGCTGTGGTTGAAGAAAAAGTCAAACGAAAGAAAATATAGCTGAGGGTAAAATTTAAATTTAAAAAACAAAATTTCAAACTGTAAAAACAATTCAAATTGTCACCAACAAATTTGGAGAAGAAAATGGATGATATTGTTTCTCATGAACTCATGAGAATGGTTAAACATTTTCATTATACAAGATAATATACGTTGATGAAAGATGCAGTATTAGTAAATGAACATCTTTCAACATATAAGAGGATTAGTGGAAGAGAAATAAAGAAATGTTTTCAAATAAATTCCGAATTAAACAGAATAATAATTAGAAATTATACGAGCAAAGAATATGAATCAGTAACTGCTTAATTAAACATTAGACCAATACAAAATAATTTTAACACCAATGTCCTCCAAAAATTCCATACATATGATACAGATTTGTGAAACAGCACCTCAACTACAAAAATCTACTGCATTTTGATTTTTATAAATAAGTTTGTCAAACCTGAAACATAGTAGTAAGACTAGTCATGTTGACAACCGAACCAATATGTACATCATATCATCAAATCACATGCTTACAGTCTGTGCCAAACGAGAGTTAGTACGTTGACAGCACGGGAAATCGAGTGACACACAGATTGGCCAACCTAAACCTCCATTAGAGACATTTATCTTTGCCTAATTGACCCGATTTTATCCGGGAAAATCTCGAGCTCTTATTGGCACATCACCCCATTTGCTGGTTTGTGTGGACAAACCAGCGTTGACAGCTGGGGAGCTGTCAACGCTCTAACTCTCGTTTGGAACAGACTGTAATGTCTCAACTTTGATGAATTTCATTGCAATAAACAAAAACAGTGGTCCCACAAAATTTCTCATTATAGCTTTTTATTGACTAGACATGAATCATTCATTGTTCTTAAATTTACCCAACTTATAGGTTCACAATATATTAATTACGAATCATTATTTTCTCCAACAGGTTCAAGATTATACAGCAGGTGAGCGTGGTATTATCCTCAGTTCGTTTTTCTGGGGCTACATGATTCTCCAGATTCCTGCCGGTACATTTGCCAGGAAGTACGGTCCTTGTTTTCAGCTGTCTGGTGCAATAGCTGCATCAGGTTTGATCACACTCCTTACACCTTTGGTAACACTTAACTTCGGCTGGATGGCGTTAACTGCATCTAGGGTGCTAGTCGGATTATCTCAGGTGAATATAGAAATATGTTAGTTTAGATTGTGTATATCTAGGTTTACTTTCTATTGATTACCAAATTAAGAGTAACAAATCGGATCATGTAATTTTAAGAATAAAATCATATTCAATAAAGGAACGTTTATGCGCTGCAATAACCACACTCATTACATATTAGGGTTTTATTACCTTATATGACAGTGTTCCCACGAGTACTGAAGAGGAAATCTTAATTATGATTTCAACAAAAAGACGTTATTAATCAAAAGTCCTGACACAAATAACAAGTGTGTTATTTTTCTTATTATTATTTTGTAAAGGGTGACCATTTATTTAAACAACTTACTTACTTTTTTTATTTACTTACTAATTAAAGAAAAGACCATGAATCATTAAAAAATTATTTAGAAAATGTGGTTCGAAATTTCTAAAATTCCGTAAAAATATAAAATTTCAGTTTACACCAACAAATAACTAAAAATTATATTAAAAACAATAGTTATTTATGTAACTAGGCAGCAAAATGGAATTTTACTGACGAGTGATTAGATTAGCCTCCGAGCCGAAGGCGAGTATAGGCTATGATAATTAACTGCTGAGGCGAAGCCGAGGCAGGTAATTTACCTATTTGACTGCCGAGGCGAAGCCGAGGCAGGCAATGAATAAACGAGGCAGAAATGTTTCCTTTGCTGCCTTGTTGCATACAATATTTTATCTACTTGCGGAAGAAAAATGAAACTGCTAAAATGTTATCTTTATTAATATAACATAGCTAATAGTTAATAACTATATGTCATATTAATAAAGATAATAAATGTATTAACTAAAATTAATGTTCAAATAAGAAACTTGGGAATAATAACAATAAGTAAAAAGCAAACTGAATCTATAACAACAAAATACAAAACACACGTTTATAGCACACATCACTTCTGAATGAATAATGCACGCAATATAATATATTTATTTATATTTTTACTAACAAATTACTAAAAGAATTAAAAATATCTTCTATTGCTTAAAAGAAAAGACGTAACTAGGATAAATCAAGAAAAGTAGCTAGTCTAATCTAGAATGACTTCAATAATAAAAATAATATGGATGTTCAATGTTTACATGACGCTGCAGTGTGGCCAGTGACTCCGCTATTTTTTAATTAAAGATCTACTAATCATTGAACTTATTTAACAGAATTAACAAATATAAACAAATTATTTTATAATTAAATCGTTTATTTATTAAATATTACATATTAAACTATAATATATGATGTTATAAGATATAGAATATAGTATAAACTGTTCTTGCCAAAATAAGAGATTATGACACGCAGTGGTAAACACTGTTACTTTCTCTGCCTAGGCAGACATATATTTGTCTGCCTAGGCAGAGAAAGTATTTTCCTGGCTGTTTTAACTACTTTCCTGCCTGTTTATAATATTTTAATGACAAATCAGCGAAATAGTACTTTCCAGCCTAAAAACAGTTAAGTAATGTTTAATTTTGCTGCCGCAAGTAGATAAATATATTTATTTGATTTTAACTATAATTAATTGTTTTCCAATTACACAGTTGCAAATATTCTAATTATTACTTGTTCAATATGTTATTATTAGTATACAGATAACTTGCCAGTTGCCTTAATTTTTTTTGACTAATTTTAATTTAAATCGGTACTAAGTATTGCAACTAATAAAATAATTTTAAACAATTGTAATTCTTTAGCTCAGTAATCGTCATTTGAATCGGCGAATGAATACAAATTTCGGGGAATTCTTGTTAGAAAAAAACACTGTCAAGCACTTGAGGATAAACATTTCATTTGTAAAGATAACGACCAAGGTTTAAACTGTAGGTTCGAATCCATCAAGAATCGTTTGATTTTTACCCAGATAAAATATAAAACTTTTTTTAAAAATTATATTTCGTCAAGGGTGATAAGCCAATTCCTATAAACAAATAGTGAAAATACGGAGGTAATACATTCGATGTGATCATAATGATTATCGTTTTACCTTTATAACAAAAGATCCAATTATGCCAGTATTTTGACAATGATTTTCAGAGCGAGCTCTTTAAACCTACCAGTATTTTGACAATAATTTTAGGGCAAGCTCTTTAAACCTACCAGTATATTGACAATAATTTTAGGGCAAGCTCTTTAAACCTACCAGTATTTTGACAATATTTTCAGAGCGAGCTCTTTAAACCTACCAATATTTTGACAATAATTTTAAGGCAAGCTCTTTAAACCTACCAGTAATTTGACAATCATTTTAGGGCATGCTCTTCAATTCTTTAAATCAAACTTATATTTTCTGAAAACAAAGTTTTCTGTAGCCATTTGTGATTAATATAATACTGTAAATGACAATTTCAGGGATTTCTCTATCCATGTGTTAATCAGCACATTTGCAAATGGGCAACACCGCAGGAAAGAGGCAGACTGTTTGCTTTCGTTTTTGGAGGTAAATATTTTCTTTGTCTGGGATATTTCTTATTTAAACTTATGTCATAACTAGTTGTTTATCTATTTAGTTTTTTTAAGGTCTCTATTTAGGAAAACGGTGATGCATCTTGTTTACAATAAAATTTGCATCTTATTTTTTACTATTTGTAAATAATTTACTATGTTATTTTACAACAATGTTTTTTTTTATGTTAAAAGAAAAACGACTGCGTTGCGACAAAAATTAGATAAACTTCCTCATCCGAAAAATCATAACAAATTATATTTAAACTATAACAAAATATACAATGCTCTGTGAATACAAATTGCATTTTTATGTAAACTTAAAAGATAATAATGCATTTCATTGATATAAATAGAAAAATATAAAGGCTAGCATATCATATTAACATTTTATTTGTACATCAGTATTTTTTTATATACAGTTTAATATTTTCTCCTCGAGATAATAGCGCTATCAAATATATTTATTATATTTTACTTGTTTCAAACCTTGTTTTAAAGGGTTTCAAACCCATCATGATAGCAATAAAATTGAATTTCTACTTGATTTCATTCAAAGATAAAGCAGAAGTTGATTATCAAAATGTAAAACACTTCAAATTTATTCATAGTTTGGCTCCATAATCATACATCAGAAATTTATATTTACAATCGACACCCTATACCTATACTCTTATGGCTTTAGAATTCATATAGTTATAAATTTTAACCGTTTATATTTATGTAGAGATATACACAGTGGCGTACCAAGGTCTTGTGGCACCCGGGGCGGGATATTAGGGTGTTAGGGTCAGTGGCGGATCCAGGACCTAATTTTGGAGGAGGCAATCATTCCCATATTTGCAAAAACCGGGGTG
>KZ651362.1:153434-196360 GCA_001010745.2 Gerris buenoi
CCCCCCCCCCTTTCTACCACAGTGACACCCTCTAAGACTCGTGGCACCCGGGGCTGCCCGCCCCCCCCCTCCCCGCACCCGCCTTGGTACGCCACTGGATATACATTTATAAAATTCGACATAACGATATCTCCGAAATCGATTCCTTTAGAACAGTGGTTCCCAACCGGTCGTCCGCGGACCGCAGGTGGTCCGCGAAAGGGTCCGGTAGCTCATGTAAAAAGTTAAAAACAATAAACAACCAGAAGGCACAGAGGTTTATCAACGCTCTATCAAGTTGGTTTATTGATAACAAAAGGTTATTAGAACTCAATTTATGACATTATCTAATACAGTAGAATCCCGATGTACCGTATCTTCAAGGGGTCGAAGCAAAAATACGATATATGGAGTAGTTCACTAAATCGGGATTATGAAATATTGATGGTAAAAAAAGAAAAATGAAATGTAATAATTAAGACTTGTATTTATTTTGCACATAAAAATACACTGTGTATGATCATAAAAAAATTAAATGTGTACTGGGTGTTCTCCATAGCATTTTATACGAGTAGAAGAGAAGGAGGTAAACGATCAAATCTTGGAAAAGGGTCCTCTCCTTTCAAATACGTTTAATCGCGATTTTTCTTAGAATTATAAGAGTTATTCCTTCATCTAGAATCTAGGCTGTCCAGGAATTACATTTGGTTTGGACACAATCACACTCTCCCCCCTAAGTCTTTGTTTAATGCCGATCAAACGTCACGCGAGAGTTCTAATTTTTTCCCCGAAGAATGTTCCCTCCAATAGGTTCCTTTGCAATTCGGAATTAATAAAAAAAAAACACTTAATTAATACTTCCTCTAATTGTAGTGAAGTGTGAACTGTTGTTATTTTTTTCTGAGTAGAGTAAAACAACAGATATAGCCAGTAAATAAGCAAAATCTTGGAAATTTCCCCCTCCATTCATACGTTTTATCGGGATTATTCTCCGAATTATACGAGTTATAAGACGTTTATGTTCACCTCGAAAGGGAAAAAAATACGTTATACTGAGGGGACCGAAATACATTGGTTTTATACCAATTATCGGGATTTTTTCAAGGGACTGGCAATAATATACGATTTATCGGGATATATGATATAACGGGATATGAAATACCGGGATTCTACTGTAATTAAAAAAAATAAAAATAATATACCTTGTACTAATACGGAATAATAAATAAATACTAATGATAAAAAACAGGAGTGAAGGATTCATTTGATTCTGATGTAAACCTAGAAGAGTATAGGGGGTGTAAAAAAGCCACCACTTACCCAAACATACTCGTATCTTACCTAAACATTCGGCAAGCAACTTTGCATCTCATGTTGGTTTCGTCAACATTTTGTTGTGTTACCAGAGATTCTTGACTTTGATGTTTATTAAAAACAAACAAATGAACGCAAGCTAAGCACAAGCAGTGATTTGAGATATGCTCTAAGCAGGAGCCTAAAAAGTCACACTGTGAAAAAAAACAACTAAATTGTCGTTTCAACATTCATTTGTAATATTTTACCAATATTACCAATGGGGGGGGGGGTGGTCCGTACATGATACAATTTCAGGCTGAGTGGTCCGCTATCTCCAACAGGTTGGGAACCACTGCTTTAGAACCTTCAAATATGGAAGTTAGCCTTATTTATGACACAAACAACTTTTGTAAAAGATAATTGCAATCGGCCATTTTGAATCAAGATTGCAACCATTACGTATAGCGTAATGGCGACACATTTTCCATGTCGTTTTTCCACATCATTTTTAGCGTGATGGAAATTTCCTCGGCATAAAAACATATCTAAAGAAAGTATGTTTATAATAATATTGTGCTATGTTTTTATGTTGCTTCTAGGTTCTCAAGTTGGATCTATAAGCATGCTAATGTTTGGAGGTATAATCGCATCCGGACCAGGTGGATGGCCTGCCATATTTTACATATCAGGTATTAAAATAACATTTTATACTTAAAGCAAACATATACGAATCATCATTGGTTACACGAAAGTTGAGATTATTATTTCAATTTTTAAGACTGCTGAACCGAACCAAGAAAACGAGCCGAGCATAGGTCTCTGCGCATGCCCAATCTAAAGAACGCCTGCGCATCTCAGACTGGGCATGCGCAGAGACCTACCAATGCTCGGCTCGTTTCCTCTGTTCGGTTCGGAAGTCTGGACACGGCTTTAGTTTATTCTAAAGTGTTTGTTTACGTGTTGGTTGTTGTCATTAAAGCATTTGTTACAAATGTCAAAGGATTTCGACTGTGCCATCGCTACAGTGACGACACAGTCGCAGTATCGCGTATTTTATGCTCATCCACGTTTGGTAATAAGCGCTCCAGTTTAAATAACCTTGCGGGAAGGTTATTTGTTTTAGACTCGTGCAAATTACTGCCCGAGGCTTAATAAACGATTTTAACTAATACGATTCTTTTAAAAAAAATTAATTATTATCAATTTAAGATCATGATTACTTATATTATCTTTGATTGATTTTGATATTAATTGATTATAAATTGCCTCCTGACTTGTAATCTGTATAAATCTTTCATATTCTCTTCGTCTTTTTTTTTATTGTTTTTATAATTAATCTTAATATACATGAAAAATGTTAAAATCCATAAAAGACAATTAAGATAAATTAATTTGCAATAAGATTAAAAATATTAAATCTGGACTTCTGATCTCTCTCTTCCTCATGTTGAATGAAAATAAAAGTAAATGAAATCATTGACATTTCAATAAATTTAATGAGTTCAAGTGAACAGTCATTATCATTTGTATAAATTATACGAGAAAGAAACAAGAGATTGACATGATAATGATTTATTATCAAATTCTTTGTTAATCTCTTATTTCAAAGAGATTAATGAATGGAATTGTGGATTAAACATTTTATATCCAACTAATTTTGATTGTTTTTTATTTTTATTTTTATTAATCCGTTATATTTAATTGAAAAAAATATTAATCTTGATTTTGAAATTAATTCTTTTGTATCATATATGATCTTTGATGAGAGAATTTCAGGAGGAAAAAATGTACTATATAACACATATTCTATGTGATAATGAGTGATAAATTTAACTGCGTTATTTTATGAAATGCGATTTGTGTCACATAGCTTTCTCGCATTTAATGCTCCTATGACCTCTTTATTGTCTAATTTATTTAATATTTTCCCCTCATTTGCTTCCAAGCTTACCGAAGATAAAGGAAGTTATGTGATCAGATTCTTAAGAACGAAAATGTTTTATGTCTTCAATTTAAAAAATTCTAATTCAAAACACCGTTTCAGACATCAGGGAACATTTTTGGTTCCGTGTCTGTCTCTCGGTTAGTCGGTCTGTCCATCTGTATGTCGTTAAACTTTTGATTGATTTTAATAAAATTTGGATTGTAGGTCATCAATAGCTAATTTTAGAACCTATATTAGTTAAGGTTCCGTGGGGCCTTTTTGTTTCTCTTCTACATGCGTGTACAAACTACAAACTTTATTTACACCTATACCTTTTAAAGTAAAGAATTAATTTTTAAAAACTATTGATGTTTTGTCGAAAGTATTAGATAGTAGTAGTAGATGGTCCCATGATAATTCCAACTGTCCCAACTCTTTAAATTTTGCTTAGTTAATATTTGTATTCATGCAAAAAATAAAATAATTTTGACAGAAAAAAAGAAAGTAGACAATTCTGGGGTGTAAGTGTAAGGTGTAAAAACATGACACCATTAAAGCATACGTGATAGGATGCGAGGAAGCTATGTGCCACAGGAATTGGCAAACTATTTTGAATCTGTCAAAATTGGTTGGTTTTTTTACACGAATTAAAGTATAGATTAAATAATTATTGTTTACAGACGTTATAAATGAATCTACAGTCTATAAGATTAGAGTTGGCACAGTCGAAGGCGGGAAACAACAAATGTGGAGGTTGTTTTGGGGTTATAACAAGGGAAAATCGTTGTTGCCATTTTATATTTTTTTGTGTAACAGGGGTAGAGTGGAGCATTTTTTTCTAAAGTTGCATTCAACATGGGGGACCAATAAAATCGTTTCCCTCAAAATTTTCCCGCCTTTTGATTGTGCCAACTCTAATCTTATAGACTGTAAGGCTATCTAAGGGGCTCTGTTGACGTGTCGTGCACATCTTTAACAGAAACAAATGGGCACAGAAGGTTGAAACCTTATGAGATCAATATTCCGCTAATTATGACCTACCAACCAGGCAGGAAATATAAAAATTCAAAATATAAGTAATAATGCTAAAAGATTTAACATCATAGGGTAAGTGACCCGAATATGAGACCCCTTTTTTGGTTTTTGGTGTAACTCAGGATTTAAATAAATAAACTAACAGTTGATGTGACAAAACAATTAATAATATATTGTAATTCAATGGCAAATGCTTCAAAGTAATTAAAAATTTATATTTCTTTAGAAAAAAAAAATGTTTTCTAAAAAAAAAGTCAAAATTTTGAGATTGACAAAAGTAGTCCTAATATGAGACCCTCTGTTTAAAACATTTGCATGGTTTTTAAACCAATTTTTTACACTTTCCTCTCATTAATGGCAGTATTTGCATTAACATACATCTGTGAAACAAAAATCAGGCATGATTTGGTAATATAAAATAAACTGTGCCTAATATGAGACCCTGCCTATGTTAGGCCCGTGATGGGTCTCATGTTAGGAACAACCACGTTTATACGTTTATATTCTAGAACGAATTTGTGAGGTTAGGATTGGTATAAACTTATAAAGTGAAATACATGTCTTCACCTTGTCTAAATAGCTATCATTATATTATGAATAGATTTTAAGTTAATCTTTCCTTGATGTTTTAAACAAGCTTCTAAGAACAAATGTTCTTAATAAATTTTAATAAGGGGTATAATAAAATAAAATCCACAGAAACTCTCTTCTCGACGGTAGGCGTCCAACTAACTAACTCTGAGACTACTGATAGCCATAAACACTATCGTTTTTCGTTTGACTTGCCAGGCTGTAGCACATACCAGCCTTTTCAAGGTGGGGTCTCATATTAGGCACGGGTCTCATATTTGGAGCACTAACCCTATATGTATAAGAAAAGAAGGGCATACCTCATAAAAATGAATCATCCTCCACTGGGAATCGAAACACTAATCTTTCGTTTTTATAGGAGAAAAAATATATTGACAAGTTACATGTTTTGTTTGTAGGAATGCTAGCTGTTCTATGGGGTATGCTGTGCGCTAAGTACGGAGCTGATTCACCGAGAACTCATAAATATATTTCACAGGAAGAACGTGATTACATTGAAAGCAATCAAGTCAACCTTTCTAGAGACGATAGCGTAAGTTCTTTTCTGTTATTTAATAACATAATATAATAATAATAATCTTGAAGCAACAGCCCATAGAAGGGATAAACAAATGCGAAATGGATGGCATGGAATCCAATTTTCGCTCTATCTTTCCATCAGTCTGTTTATTTTTAGTTTAACATTATTCTTTGTTAATTATTATTTGTTATTTAACAGAAAATGTCGACACCCTGGAAAGAGATATGGTTATCAGTACCTATGTGGGCTTTATTGATTACATACCTTGGTAATATTTGGGGCTATTGGACACTTCTATCTTTAATGCCTTCCTACATCAGCGGAGTTTTAGGATACGATCTTCAAGGTGTAAGTAACAACTTTAATTAAATTTAAAACCTAATTGTAGTAATAGTTATTTACTCACCAAGGGTCATTAGACCCAGTGCGATGAATCTGGTTTCTGGGGTTAAGTCGAGAGAACCATATTCCCATATGACAAAACCTCATATGACCATTAAGTTGTAGATCTTTTAAAATCAGTACATGATTTGCAATAAGTTTTTCGATTCGACATACCGTTGATTTTTAATAAATTTTAATGTAGCTGCGATCTTTTTAATTTTGTTAGGAGGGAAGGAGGAGGAAAAGTAAACTTTTGACAATTATTCGGGTTCACAATGTGGTCTTGCGCGTCGAATGGCGAAAGCCGTAAGTCTCTAGCTATTAGCTATACCGGAAGTGGGTAAACATTTGTATACATCAGTCAGTGAGTAAGTTACACATGGGGTTGTATATATGATAGACAAACTCCGAGGGCGAAAATCATCGCTCGGGTAAAATTGATTTTTANGATTTTTACTCCCGAGGTACGTACAAAATTTTACCTCCATAAGGGACAAAAAAATATGGAAAGATTTTAATTTAAAATTATTTTATTAAACAAAAAGTAGTATTTTAATACTTACTTTTTTAAATAATTTTAATCAAGTAAAAATTGAATAATTGATAGTAATTATTTGAAATTAAAAACTAATATTAGACGGGAGAATCAGCTGGTAGCTGAGTCTTATATTGAACAGCATTACCAACTGCATTGTGTATACATATTGATTAGCTAATCTACATTTAGAAATTATGATTTTACTTTCAACCTGTTTGTTTGTTTTACAAGAATCATCATGACAACCGTTTTGAAGGTTACACTGTGAAAATGACACTATAGATTTAGATGTTAAACAAAATTTGCTAAATGAAATTGTATTTAGTATCAACCTTACCTTCTTAAGCTTTATCTAGGGCAACACTGGAGGGAATCATGAGAGGTCGTGATTCCGTAATTTTCCATTACTCCTTGTTCAATCTGACTACGTGCAATGAGTAACTTTCCTCCCTGTAAGCTAGGGAGAAAAGTTCACTTTTTCTCCTCTCTGGAGATAAAAGAATAATATTATTAAAATCCTCTTGATCAATTTAGTGCTAGCAGTAGCAAACCATTTTTTCGAACATAGCAATTATACCTCATATTAAGGTCACCCTTACTATAAGAGGTATAATATCCCCATATAGGGTTCAGCCACTTTACACCCACTACCCACTTTACACACCAATCTACCACTGAAGCAAATGTGGTATGCTCAGTAATAAAAGTTAAGCCATATAAATCAAAGTTCCTTGGCGTGAGACCTGAAGAGCGCGAGAGCAGAGAGCAGAAGTAACCAATGCCTTTATGATCACATCTACTCTTAACCCCTTTTATACATCTAAGTTATTGCAATTAAAATTTAAAGTTAATTTTATTTAATTGTTACAGGACGGACTTTTGTCATCTCTCCCTTACATCGCTATGTGGTTGGCTAGCTTTCTCTTCTCCTTCATATCTGATTACATTGTCAACAATAATATTCTATCTCTTCAAACTTCAAGAAAAATGTGGAACACTATAGGTAGGTTAAAATTTTTAATAATATAATAATTAAATTATTAATAATTTAATAATATAAATTCTGGATGTTATTTAACCTTTGATTTAAAGAGACAACGATATTCAAACCATTAATGAATTATATTTTAATAAAAAATAAACAATAACAAGAAAAAATTAAGATGATAGCGATAGCAGTGATAAGGTATATTGATGTGATAAATCACAAATTATGGGTAACATCAGAATAGTTTAGTACGAAATAGAGAATTTAATATCCTTCAGGAAACTATTTGTTATTTTATTGGAATTTCGGAAGGAAGATATAACACAGAAAAATATACTCCATCACTGGGATTTGCACCATAGATCTTGAAATACATGCCCGATGCTATACTATTGCCCACCAATTTTTAAGCTACTAATTCTCCGGTGCAGCTTAATTTGTTAATCGGTGGATATGTAATCAAGTGTCCGTGGTTCAAATCCCGGCAGAGAAGTGTATTTTTCTGGTGTGTCTCCTTTTTATAATTCTAATTTAATAGTTTAGTAAGTTTGCCGCTTGGATGCACCACCGGCGTTAACCACTCGTTGAGCAAACTTTTGAAGTAGGTGTTTGGGCTATGCTATCTCCACCACCTTCTAACTTTCTTGTTTACAACATTTAAATAAAATTATAAACTTGAATAAAGTCGCTGATTAAATTATATTCAACAAAATACACATTTAAGCAAAAAAATTATAAACTTTTACGATTCTACAACTTATTTGATTACATTTTCAGCTCAATTTGGACCAGCTACTTGTCTTGTTCTTTTATCATTTGCTAAAACAAACGTAGTTCTTGCAATCACATTACTGACGTTGTCTTCAACACTGAACGCCGGAATGTACGTCGGTTATTTGATGAATCCAACAGATCTGTCGCCCAATTTCACCGGTGTTCTCATCGGCATTGCAAATGGACTTTCAAATATAACAGCCATCTTGGGACCTTTGATTTCAAGTTACATTGTCACAGATCAGGTGGGTAGTTTGTTTAGTAATTTTTAATGAAAGGATAATTATCTAAATGATTTAGGTAACTGTCTAAGGTTTAAGGTTTAGTATTTGCAATAAAAGCTACCTTTGTAGTTTAGTACAAGCTTTTGAGTGTCTTAATTCATGTTCTTTTACTTGATACATATGTCGTTTTAGCTAAGTAATCACTCNAAAAATATAAAGAAAATCTTAATCAAAATAGCAGACGAAAATAAATGTTTGCTGTAATCTACACTAAAAGCAAATTTTGTCGTGTAGGTGATTCAAGTCTTAAGTTGTTTTCATGATTTTGTGAATGATGGTTAGGTAAAATTTGGCTTTAAAAGTTGTATATAAATATTCACCATCTTGAAAATAAGTAAATATGTATTTAGGTGATGAAATCAAACAAGTATATTATTTACCTTGGGGATGGTGTGTCCTGAGTTTGTACAGATACCTCAAAAAGTCAATGAGCCTATGAAGAACATACAAATACACATAAATATATTATCAATTACCTCAGAAATTGACCATTAACTAATTTATCCATGTTTTGTTCTTTTGTTAAAACAGACAAATGAAGATCAGTGGCGAATAGTTTTCCTAATAGCTTCAGCTATATTCGTTGTGGGAAATCTAGCTTTTCTTTTCTTCGGCTCTGCTGAAATACAACCGTGGAATGAACCAAAACAAAAGAAAACAGATGTAGAAGAGGGTAGATGATAATAGCTTTAATTCACTTAGGGAAATAATTTTTGTATAATAATTAAACTATGAAAATCACGATTAAGTGAACAAATTATCATTTTGAAATGTCACATTTCACATTTCAGAAATGATTTCGTCACATATAATGCTAAGACAGAATTATTTCTATATACTATAGAATATATATATAGAATATATATTCTTATAGAAAGAAGTATGTTTGTACTACTTTGAATGTATTAGTTAGAATACATAATTAAGGTAATTCTATGAGTGAGAAAAAACAATAAACTATAGGTAGGTTAAAATTTTTAATAATATAATAATTAAATTATTAATAATTTAATAATATAAATTCTGGATGTTATTTAACCTTTGATTTAAAGAGACAACGATATTCAAACCATTAATGAATTATATTTTAATAAAAAATAAACAATAACAAGAAAAAATTAAGATGATAGCGATAGCAGTGATAAGGTATATTGATGTGATAAATCACAAATTATGGGTAACATCAGAATAGTTTAGTACGAAATAGAGAATTTAATATCCTTCAGGAAACTATTTGTTATTTTATTGGAATTTCGGAAGGAAGATATAACACAGAAAAATATACTCCATCACTGGGATTTGCACCATAGATCTTGAAATACATGCCCGATGCTATACTATTGCCCACCAATTTTTAAGCTACTAATTCTCCGGTGCAGCTTAATTTGTTAATCGGTGGATATGTAATCAAGTGTCCGTGGTTCAAATCCCGGCAGAGAAGTGTATTTTTCTGGTGTGTCTCCTTTTTATAATTCTAATTTAATAGTTTAGTATGTTTGCCGCTTGGATGCACCACCGGCGTTAACCACTCGTTGAGCAAACTTTTGCAGTAGGTGTTTGGGCTATGCTATCTCCACCACCTTCTAACTTTCTTGTTTACAACATTTAAATAAAATTATAAACTTGAATAAAGTCGCTGATTAAATTATATTCAACAAAATACACATTTAAGCAAAAAAATTATAAACTTTTACGATTCTACAACTTATTTGATTACATTTTCAGCTCAATTTGGACCAGCTACTTGTCTTGTTCTTTTATCATTTGCTAAAACAAACGTAGTTCTTGCAATCACATTACTGACGTTGTCTTCAACACTGAACGCCGGAATGTACGTCGGTTATTTGATGAATCCAACAGATCTGTCGCCCAATTTCACCGGTGTTCTCATCGGCATTGCAAATGGACTTTCAAATATAACAGCCATCTTGGGACCTTTGATTTCAAGTTACATTGTCACAGATCAGGTGGGTAGTTTGTTTAGTAATTTTTAATGAAAGGATAATTATCTAAATGATTTAGGTAACTGTCTAAGGTTTAAGGTTTAGTATTTGCAATAAAAGCTACCTTTGTAGTTTAGTACAAGCTTTTAAGAGTGTCTTAATTCATGTTCTTTTTCTTGATACATGTGTCGTTTTAGCTAAGTAATCACTCTAATCTATATAATACAATCTACAATGATATTCAGCTTGAGACAAACAATAGTACATTACGCGTCGATTGTGGAAAGTAGAATTTTGCATGTGAGTGTGGAGTTTGTACCCGAGCAACAGCGAGGGTAGTAAAACCACACGAGCAATGCAAAATGAAGTTTTCGCACGAGTTGCGCACCGTACTTTATCTACGATTGTTAGATTTTAATAATAAATACAGAAAAAAATAATAAACTTCCGATATGTAAGTTCGTATTTCACTTTTGATAAAGACGATATTAATTCATTAGTTGTATTTTGTGCGGAATTAATTATTTCGGGAGGTGTATTATTCTCCCCATATTCGTCATGACTTAAATCATACATTGATTTTCACAAAAAAAAACTCGATATAAACAGTTACTTTTATTAAACAAACATCAAATTAGTTTTGTTAAATGTAAACAAACTCGCTAATCATGCGTAGAGTTAAAGAATTCTTCATCTTTACCGCCCTAGGGCGGAAAAAAGAGGAATTCTTCAGAATTATGAGACGCGCATGCACAATGAATTTAAGTACGTAAAGAATCACTTTCTACGAATCTAAACAGAGATACAATGTTTATATTTCGTACCAATCGTAGATAAAATAACATTTTAATAAAAATTTAGACAGTTTAAATCACTCAAGTGATAAATAATAATAACTATTTATTACTCAAGTATAATTTCAATTTTTCAGAGTCAAATGTTCACTAAAATTATAATTTTGTAATTGCACACCTGTCAAGATTAAATTTACAAAGAATAATTATACCTCAAACTTACCACTTATGTGATTCCATTCTTTTGGCATCCTATATTGGAAAATTGTAGTTTATATAATTCAAATTTAAGTTAATCGTGACAAAACCCAATTAATATTCGCTTTGTTATATTTTAAGTCATTTCATTTTAAGTCAATACCAAATCTTTGTGATTCTAAGTTTTTAAATAAATCATCTTTCATGACGTACAATTAAAACTTTGACACTTTAATTTATACCAGTCTTGATTTTATCTTGATTTTTTTTCTCAGCTTCAAATGTTAATTTTTTAACTTTCTTAAAATAATTGTCTCTTATTACTTTTATTGTCACATATTGACAAAATCAATTTAAATGTGATAAAGGATTTCAAACTTTTCAATGTTTGATAAGTTATCAATTTAGTCGCATTGTATATTTATTTCTTTGGATATCAATGTAACTTGGGTTTGGATTTGGATAATTAATTTTCATGGAGTTTTAAATGTTATACCATAATATCAATTTGTTCCTTAATATAACTTAGAAAACAAAAGAATAAAATCATAAATAAAAGCATAAAGAGGTAAAAATATTTAGATTGATTTGTTTTAGAGGTATTAAGGTTATCTAAATAGTTAGTGAGATATTGTTATGTTTCTTAACTACTGGTAATTATTGATAAATACCCAGTTCAGATGCGTAAATAGTTGTAATAGAATAATTCAATATTAGCAATAGGTCAACACAGTAGAGTGTATGAACAGAAAACAAACAACAACATCGACGTTCCTAAAGCGAGCCAAAAGAACAGGGTTGCCCCTTGGATGGTATGTCTCACAATATCTAAACGAAGATCTAACAGATATAAAAAATATAAAGAAAATCTTAATCAAAATAGCAGACGAAAATAAATGTTTGCTGTAGTCTACACTAAAAGAAAATTTCGTCGTGTTGGTGATTCAAGTCTTAAGCTGTTTTCATGATNAATCGAACCACGGGACCTCTGTTTACCGTACAGGTGCTCTTACCATCTGAGCTATACGGGAGATGGATTCTTCTCTGTCGTAACTGATACATATTCCCGAATCCAAGCTTTAAATCTTATCCTACGAATCTAGAGAGCCTATTCTCTGTATGTCTCCCGTAGTTATTGATTATTGTAATTTGGATTATTTAAATTATTATGTATTTTAAATGTATTAATTAATTGTATAGATATTTTTAATTGTAAGATATTTCTAACACATGTTTTAAATTTATAAATCAGACTAAAATATTTTTTTGCACTTATAATTCTTCAGATTAGAAGGGCGTCTGCAAATAAATTTGAAGTTGGGCCCTTGTGCTATAAATCATTAACAGCAAATTATTATAGTAAAGATAAATAATTTCTTTAAAGTTCATGTTTTATCAAAATGTAACACCAATGACTTTGTTTAAACTACGGATTTGATATATAAAGTTAGTAATATATGAATCTATGTATATAAGATCGGATAAGGTTAAATATACCTACTCAATATCAATATTTTAGTAAATTTTAGTAAATTCTAATTTTGTTATGTAAACGTAAACAATAATATCAGACTCAGTTATAACTTGTTTTGAAAACCATTTTAAATAATTAATCTAAATTCCCAAAAAGAAAAAAAGAAACTACACCTACTTTTTAACCCATCATTCTATGTAACATGACCAAACAGAAACATTGTAGGTGTAGCATTAAAAAACATATAAAATATGTATTTTATACATAGTTTATTACATACATAGTTATATAACAAGAAACTGTAATGACTTTTTTGAGAAACAGAAATCATAAACCAATGTAAAAGTTAAGAAAATGTTTTAGGCTAACCAACAAGAAAACAAACCACGCCCTCTTCTAAGCTATTAAACCCTCTATTATAAGTAACATTACAAAAAAGAAACAAGTTATACGTTTAAAAACAGGGGAAAAGTTGCCGAGGTAAAACACGGACTAACAGTAAGACAGACAGAACCTGACCCGCAAAACATTATGTGCATTGCGGGCTAAGAACCCCGCAGAAAATTAGAAGGTACATCTTAGTGTTTTGAAAAGGGACCTTCAGATTTGTAAATCCCTTCATTTTAAACGCATTGTTTTGCGTGCATGCACGAATGTTTTGCGGGTTATCAAGATCATGACTCACTTATTATAAGTGTTTTACCGACCTCAGAAACGTGAAAAAAGAAACAAAATGGAAAATTGCAATACAATTTGTAGTGAATTTTTATTCTAGTCATATTTATTAATCCATTTTTATATTTAAAGTTATTTTTTTATATTAAATAATTATTTTTTATTACACGTTTTATACTGTGATCATTTTTCTATGAAATATATATATATATTTTTTTAAATTATTTTTTTAAGTTTATATATAGCTAAGGTAGAATATGTATTTTTATTACCTATTATAATTTTATTTTTTTACCATAGAATTTTAAGAGAAAAATGTTGCACATGATTATAAATTTACATACATTACAATTTGAATTGTGAATTGTGAATCATGCAGTAGCTAAATGAATATTAAACTATGTATACAGATAAAAAAAAAAAAACAAAAAAAAACCTTTGTACTCCTATTAAATAAATATTCCTAAACAACACATTTTTGTCCATTTGTACCTTTTAGCTCAGTAATAAGAGTACTCTGGCTTAGACTGAGAGATCTGTGGTTCATTTTTTAAATATATATATACATATCGCGCTAGATTATACATATCTAGTAGCGCTTTATATACCTACTATAGTAGTGGTAATAGTTATCAGTCAACTACAACTTACAGTAGCGCTTTTTATAAGTGTTAGATATCAACTACTATAATATCAATGAACATCAACTGGAGCACTAGAATGTAGTTGTAGTGCTAGTTTTTATAAACTATATCTTATTGGAAATTATCTAACACTATAATAATATAGACTTACTATAGCCATGAATGGGAGTAGTAGTTGTTACTTGTTGTTATGGACTATTATTAATTATAATTAACGTAATGAATAGAGTGTTTCTCAAATCGATTATTACTTTATTATTAAGTACATATTTGTAATCACTATTATTTATTACAACATAGTATAATTGCCGATTTAATAATCAACATTTTTCAAATCTATTTTACCTCAAATTCTAATACATTTTTAGAGTTTCGTTGGTAAAACCAAAAAAAAAGAAACCCTTATAGTATCGTTCCTGTGTCCGTCTGTCACTCTGTACGCTTCCAATAACTTTTGAACCAAAAGAGATAAAAGCGTGAAACTTACCAGTATTAAAGATCGTTTTGACGCGCACACAGGAAAAATATAGAGAACTCAANAAAAAAAAAAAAAAAAAAAAAGTAATCAATTTAAAAGTCTTCATTTATTTATAGAGTAATATTTTTAAAATGTTAATTTTAAATTATTATTAATAATGAGTAAGGTATTATTATCATTTGATTTACGGCAACTTTTCTTTTGCTTTAACCTCAAAATTAAGTCTAACCATAATCATAACTTTCTAAATCACTCCACTAATTGCAAGTTTTAATGTACATACTCAATTAGCAATTAGCAACCCTTTCTACGTTTTATTACTCATGATATTTCGCTATAATACTCCGCTATTATTAAAGTATCGCTGCTGAGGGCAACGGAAAGAAAAAAGTAAGAAAAAAACGATAGAGGTTTAGGAAGGTTAAGGAAAAGAAAATAATGTCGTATGGATAGCAAACCTTGGAAATAAGAATGCAGAAACCTCTCAGGAATAAACAGAAAACAGCAGAGAGTTAAGGTAAATAATCTTATTAAAGAAGTAAAGAGAGTGCAATGGGAAGAGTTCGGACTCATTCTTGAAGAAAATTATGTTGTGAACCAAAAACAGTTTATAGGAAGATTAAGAATATAAGGTAGGCGAAAGAGTACTCATGTAAAGTTGTTCTCAGCAAGGAATGAGGTGTTGCTGACGAGAATGCCTCTCTGAGCTTTTTAATTTAGACACAGATGCAATCGTGGATGAAGAGGTTCAGGCAGTCGTGAGAGAGGACTGCCAGACACAGGACAGATTTTCAGTGACCTAAATGCTGCGCTCAAAACACTAAAGCTTAGTAGAGTAGCAGGACATGATTCAGTTTGAGCAGACCTCCTAAAATACATAGAAGAAGACGGCGAATACCTATTACTGAAAGTAACAATTATGGCATGGAAACCAACTGAAATAATAAGAAATGGGAGATATCGGTTATAATGCCTATCTTTGAAGGGGAATATCCGAACTTGTGAAAATTCCTGGGGGATATATCTACTCTGTGTCCCAGGGGAGATTTACTCATGAATCTAACCGAACTGCTGAGCACACATCTCCCAGAAGAGGAACAGGGTGGTTTTTGACGTCGGCCCAACGTGGAACTCAGGACTTTACCAGACGACATATCACCGAAATGGCTATTAAGCGTGGAAAAGAAATTCACTCGTGCTTATAGAAGTATGCCGAGATCTTAGGAAGAGATTTGCGTAGAAAAGCTTATTAGGAGAATGGAGAACTTTTACAAAGTATGAGAAACCATGTTAGGACTGGAAATGCTGCTTCAGAAGAATTCTTTACTGCTTTAGGTGTCAGGCAAGGGGACATCATATGCTCTTACCTTTTCATTATCCTAATGAATGATGTTGTAAAAGAATCAAAGGGAGTTATGGGCCCTTGAAAGTGGAAGATTAAATGATGAATCATATAAAAATATCAGTGCTGTCCTAGTCCTCTTGGGAGGCAGCTAGAAAACATCAACTTATAGGCCAGTAGTATTACTAGGAAAGTCTCTAACGCTATAAGAATGGCACAGTAAAACTTTACCTATGTCCCAACTCTTACATATGGGTGAGACTAACCCACTGGGCCCACACACCAAAAAGGAGCAGTCATGTGTAGACTGCTAAAATGCGCGGTCTAAAAAAGATGCAGGAAAGATTCGTATGGTCATTATTGAGTCTGCAATCATTATTGCGTCAACAATCATTATTGAGTCTGCAAGTGGAGCCACTGTCACAGTGTAGAGAGACAGAACCTGAAGTGGTTCATTTATGTGGTCAGGATAAAAGACCAAAGAATAAAAAAAGCAAGAAAACCATTTTATGGCCCAAGATCTGCGTATTTTACAAATCAATATAAAATTAATATCTCATGGAACGGATGATGTCAACTCTTGCAGAGTTTTGTTTAGTTGAGACGCAGTGTCACGCGAAATTATCAACGAGTCTAAAATGGATAATTTAATAAAAAAAAATATAGGTCTTGATAATCCTGTTCAGCATAAGAATTTTGACTGTAGTTTATAAAAAAATTATATATAGAAACATGCAATTCCAGCTTGTGCAATAATTAATAATTATGCCTCTTTTAATCATTCTGTCAAAAAAAATTGAATTATGGGAATTATAACAATGCCTTTATCACCTTCAGTAAGCAATAATATATAAGCCTCTTATCAAATTATTTAAGGCTTTGCTTTAAAAAGGATTAAAATGTTAATAGATAATTTTCATTAACGTAGCAGTAGTTTTATAACTTCTCCAAAATACTTTGAAGGTAGATTGTATAACCTTGAAGAAAATGTATAAATAAATCATGGAACAATATATATATTTTTTTAAACCACTTACCCAATTATAGACACTATATTGTTGACAAAGAGATAAGTACAGTACTCTAAGTGTTGATAAACACATTATAAGCCTTCGCTTCAGTAACTCACTTTTATCATTCTGCTGCTTGTTCTGCAAGTAAATATTTTGTTTACACCATCCTCATACACAAGTCAACTCGGCGGGTTTTTAACTTGTAGTTTTTGTAGTTCAAACTGCATTGTTCATGTCAACATTCACTTAATTCATTTTAAATAAACATACAAATTATTCGATTGTAAGGTAAAAAAAAAATTATCAGTAAATTCTTTTTAATTATTCATAGTATTTAATCAGTTAATTCGTCTTAATTACCCATACCAGTTAATTCTTCTTAGTTATGCATAAAAGTGATTAATTAATTCGATTAAATTGTTGACAACAATACTCAGTTAATTAATTTTAATAAATAAAACAAAAAATAGTTAATAATTCAATTTAAAAATTGAATTTCTAATAGATGTACTAGGTACAGGTACTAATTGAGTACTTTACAATTATAAGCGTTAATTCTCGGTCTAGTTCTGTTGCCGTGAATATTTGGCTCTCTAGATTTGTAGGATAAGATTTAAAGCTTGGATTCGGGAATATGTATCAGTTACGACAGAGAAGAATCCATCTCCCGTATAGCTCAGATGGTAAGAGCACCTGTACGGTAAACAGAGGTCCCGTGGTTCGATTCCCGGTGCGGGGGTGTATTTTTCTCTGTATGTCTCCCGTAGTTATTGATAATTGTAATTTGGATTATTTAAAATTTAATGTTTCCGTAGTAATAAAACTACCAAAAATTTAAAAATTGAATAAATAAAACAAGTAAATTTATGAAAATTTAACAAAACTATATTTACTTATTAATTCACAATATTAATCAGTTGTCAATTCAGTTGCAACAATAATCAGTGAATTCAATATAATTGTACACAACAATAATCACCTGTTTCAGTTAATCGAATACAACAGTAACCAGTTAAAATCGTAAATTTATAAATTTATTACCGATTTTTATTTGTGTAAATTATTTCATTTACCTATTCATTTTAATAAACATAATAACAAGCTATTAATATTACTTTATTTTAATAATCATTATACTAATATACTTATATATTTTAGTAGATCATACTTTTAAATTAAAAATGACACTACCAACTTTAAAATATTTTTTAAAAAAGTTTGCTATTGCTTTTTAATGTTTATTATTCAGTCTATAATACAATATAGACAGTCTATTATATTATAGACATTCTATAATATATTTTATAATGTATATAATAACTTAATATATACAATATTAATACATATACATTTTACATGGACTATTGATTATATTTATATATTGATTAATTTTATTATTAATACTTCTTTATTAAGCCGGAATCTCACATTGGCTCACATGGCCAATGTGATCCAACATAGGCTGTTCTTTCAACATAACAAAGGAGCATCCACACATAGGTATACACACTTATTTAACTTCTTAAATAAGGATAATATTTAACTTCATTATCCTTATTTAACTTTATCATCCTTATTTAACTTCATTATCCTTATTTAACTTCATTATCCTTACTTCAGTTTAAGAAAACCAAAAATAAAAACGGATTTTTAAAGAAACCTCGGCACAATGTTGAATGATACATAATAGAAACCAAATACATACATGAATATTTTAATTCAAGGCGTCTTTAACATATATTATTTGCTTTAAAAAAAATAATTCCATCTTTTTAAACTTCTACCCCTTTTATATGGATGATTTTTTGGGGCTTCTCTATATTTGCTCTGTTTTTAAGTTATTCCACAATATTCAAATTTGTGTCAGAAAGACAGACTGACAAGCGCAGAAAACGATAAGGATCCTCAGTTTTGCCAGCTGATTCTAATAAATAAATACGGATAAGTACGTAAAGGTAATCAAATACGGTATACGAAAAAATAATGCTTATATGTATAGAGTTGTTGCAACAACAATGAGTAGCTCAACTAATTTTAAGAGTTCAGAAGTTTGTAGGGTCGAAATTGAAAGACAACAGGTCGAGGAAGTGAGTAAACTAGTACCGGTGCCGGTGTAATAGGGAAAACACTAATAATAAGAATCAACCCTGGTCAAAAGAACGATGACCGTGTAAGCGCGAAGGAATATAACGTTTTATCAAACAATCGGTCAATTAAACGGAACGAAGTGACTCGTTCATTTCCCTGACCTGATATTTTAAACTTATTCGTGAACGACCCATTTCTAATTATCACACAGACAATGTGTGGAGGGGAAGCTGATAGTTTCAAACTTGCGCTAGTTGGCCAACGATAGCTTCAGTTCTTAACTTCGCCATATCCTTCACTAGCGCAAACTCAACCATCCAAAATGTTGCCCAAGTGACGCTTGCCGTTTGGTCAATATGTAGCTCCGGCTTTAATTATAAAAACTTGCTTTAATAGGATAAAAACTTTTTTTTTTTTTTTATTCATAAAACATAATATAATATATTTAAATTAAGTTAATTATGACGAAAACAAAAATCTGATTTTGCTTAAAGTTGAAAACTTATAAACAATCACCTGGTGAAAACACTTATTAAATACACATCAACAAAGCGTTTCGTTAATTTTATTATCTCATTAAAATAGGAACACATGATATTATTTTTTATATTTTTTTAATTAAAATTAAACTTTCTATTAGCATAGAGAAAGAATGAAGAATTCTGCGGAATCTCCTTGTTCACCTGATTTCTTGAGCTGTTTCAAATTTGGTTCGTATGACATTAAATATTTAATTACTAAGAATAATTTTTAAGTTTAATTTACCTATCTAATATTTAAATATGTTTATCACTGTTTTAAGTACGTAGTATTACACTGTGAAAACATTACGATAAAGCGAAAATTTATTTTGATATTTTGTTTGATTTACTCATTTTAAGGTCCTTGAATTAAAAAAATATAAATGGGTGATTCCAATTTAAAGTGCAATTTGCATGTCCTAGATGAATAACTGGAGCGTTTTTATTGACAGGATTTTTCTTCATGGTAACTCAGTTAAGCTTAGAGAACTACAAACAAGCAAAAACATAATGCACCGCTAAATTTAAATCGCTACAAAAATTTTCAAAAGGCGATTTTGTAACAACCATGAATGTCCTAAAGTCAGTTGTTCTTATTCACTTCACTCTAGCTCATACATTAATAATTTTATTCAAAAACTTATTGGATAATTTTGAAGTAGGACCCTACCAGAATTATAATATGTGTTAGATATTAAAAATAATACATTGTTACTAAACGGAACTTAAAAGTTAAAGTTCGTCCTTTAAAAAAAATGTAATTACCATGGTATTATATAAATGTGACCCTACTCTGGTTATGGCAGGGAGATTTTAAGTGGCGAGAGATTTTTGCAATGCCGCAACACTGGTTTTCTTGCAACGGTTGGTAGGGGATGAACCCTTCAGTTGAGAGCTAGCTTCCGATTGTTCTTCCAGTTACGTGCCCTTTTAAACGTAATTACCGTGTATTTATTAAAATCTATTTTCAAAAACCTTTTTAGGTTAAGTTATAGCTCATTGTTTAGGCTTTTTAGATTGCTATTTAATGGTGTATTAAAATTGGGTTTTTCTTTTAAACTGCAGACCAAAATATTTTCTTAAAGTGTGAAATGTAACAACCGTGCACGAAAAAGTCTAATTCTCGTGGCTTAAATAACCATGTTTTAAATAAACTTGATTCCGGCCTAAAAATTTGAAAAATTATTTCCCATCTGTCCCGCATGATGCAATATATCTGAAATTAGTCCGAGAAAATTTCATAATTTTTTTAAGAAGTCAAAATTTTCAGTTAAAGTCCAATTTTAGATTCCAAAATAGCACTTTAAATTAGATTCTCCAAAATATACATATATGTATCAACTAAAAGGCTGATTGCGATGAAATTTAGAATACAAGTTCAGAAAAATCATACCCAGGTAAATTCAAGAAATTTATTGTAGCTCTAAATTGGGGGACGCTGCCCCGAAAAACTAATAAAGAAAATGTATCTGCTATAACTTCTACTAAAACTCATAATTACTAGGTCTATTAATTTCCATTTACTCTTTGTTTCGAGATTTCGCGGATCCATTTAATTATTATTGAACAGTATATCAAAATTGACCATAAACATAATATATTTTTGGACATATATATTTGTTCAATCCTGTAAAGCCATCAAAATTTTAAAATCAAATTTTTACGCCATCAGAAAGCTTTTTTTTATATACTAGTCTCTAAGAAAGTAGAAAAGTTGAAAAAATGTATTATTAAAAATACCGTTACAACGAATTTGATAAACAAACCCTATTCTAGTTATTCTTCCTGAGCTAATCGTACATATCGTTTTCCGAGCAAAATAATTTATTTATCACTACGTATAGTTTGTCGGACCAATTATTATTAAATAAAACATAATAGTATCTATATTTTTATAATTTAACTCCACCCTTGAAATGGCCTCTAAATTGATATGAAGTAATAAAGGAAGTAGTCTTCAAATTTTGCTGATTAGGAAATTATAAACAAGAAAAAATAAAATAAAAATAAAATAGTTTACAGTTATATTGCTTAAAGTTGTTGTTGTTTTTTTTTTTTTTTTTTATTTGATGATAACCCGTTTTACACACCTCCATTAAAATTTACTTTTGTTTTAATATTTAATGTCAGCGACAAACCTTGTAATCTATATTTGACCCCACTTTCCGACAACCTAATAAAACTAAATCTTTTACAGATTATGTATTTTCAATTAGATTAAATTAATCAGCCGTTAGTTTTACGAAATCGTTTGTATTAGCCGATAAATCATTAAATTTCCCCATTTTTATAGAGGAACTATGACGGTACAATTCAAAAGAAATTGTAAATATACTCGAACTTTTCAGTTTTATTAATTCCAACTACAGAGCAGTAAATCTGGCGTCAAAAAAGGGGGTTGACTTGGAAAATGTCCCGTTGCTCTGATTTTTTAATATATATGTTGTAGGTTTAAGTACACAATTAAAAGAGCCTAAGTTTTCAACCTCAACACGCCATCAGCGGCGCCAAAAAAACGCAAAGTTTCATCTAAGTTTCACCATGAAAGAGGGGTTTATTCGAAACATTATTCGATATTATATAAAGTAGAGTAAGTGTTCTACAATTAACGAAAGACATTATCTTTTTAACGTTATGCTTCCCAAGTTACAGTCCTTCAAACATTCAGGAAATTTGAATAAAAATTGCCAAAAGTGATTGTCTCTAGTTAGCTTGGCAAGGACCTACTTTAAAGTAGGATTAGTGTCCTATAATTTGCGATCAGTAGGAGGATGCTTGATGTTGCGGTGTTTTTTTTTTAGAATTGCGTGAAAAGCATTTTCTTAAAATGGAGAAAGTTTGGCAAAATTAAAGGTTGCTTTAACCGATTATTAGCAAAATTAAAGGTTGCTTTAGCCTATTATACAAAAAGAGTTCAGAAATATTGTGGGCGCTTTTTGAAAGCGAGGCTGCTTCTCAAGAAATCAACAGTTTTTATTTTTCCGTTGACTGAAAAGACATGATATGGTGTCGCAGCCAGTAAATGCGAGTATGTACGAGGATGATGGATGATAAATTAAACGCATTCTGCGATTTTCCTCTTCTGTATATCTGAAAAAAATGATACTTTTGCACTTCACCAATCCTTTTTTGAAAGACCAGAATATTTATGTCCTCACCCAAAATCATTGTAACATCTAATTGAGAGGATATGGAAATGGTAGTTGTGACAAACATTTGCATTCTCTTCTACTTGCTGCACTAATATATTAGCAATTTCCACATGGTTCTTTACCATATCAATTATACGACTTTTGTCGTGTTTATTTGCATAAAACATTTCTTGGGCAACTTAGCTAATGGTGCTTCATCAAAATTAAATCAGGAGAGAAGTGTGCCTTAAGTCGACGTATACGCTCACTGGTCTTAGTACTTTTTTGGGCAGCGTCTATACAATATAACCGATAAATTAATAAGATCTAAAAACTTTAATTTGGAAACCATTAATTTGAATGCTCGGAATACAGAATTCCAACAAATTTTACACAATTTTTATAGCGCCCCACACTTTTATTTTTAGTGACATACACATCGGCTGTAAACGCTTGCAGTATGTGCATGTTAAAACAAATTGCTATTTAATTTTGTGCACTCTAAAAGCGTAGTTTTACTTTTTTTATTTTAAATATAATATTTAGTAAAATTTATTGTTTTATGGTGTTATTCTGTCAATTGATTAATAAATAAATAAATCTTCTATTTTATATTTTATTTTCTTACATATGAAGTATATATAGAGAGAATTAACAGTGCTACCCCATTTTTTTCTTTTCTTTTTTTGATGTATCGATGATATTTATATTTTTCTATCCACTTAGTCAAAGAAAGTGTTGTTTTTTTTAAAAAAAATTGATGATAGACTCGCCGTCCCAGTGCGCAGTACAGCCTAGATTCCAGCCCCCGCTTCTGCGTGCAACCCTAGGTACTGATTTCAATGAAATTTGGTATGCATATTTAAAATAATCATGCCCCAAGGATAAATTGACAAAAGAATTTTAAGCTCAAAGAGTGAAGAAGAGGAAATATTGAAGGTATTAAAAGGTATTCTATATACCTACATTTATATTAGCTGGCCTACAGGCTGTCCGCGCAGGCTTTTGCATCATAGGGATTAAGTTTTTTAATTAATAAATATTATTATACGTATGAGCTTGACTTGGGCGCCAGTTTATCGTTATATTAGTGGGGAAAACCATACGGCAATTCTCCAAGAATACAGCAAAAGCGCCTTGTTTCTTTCCCAATAATAATTTGGATAAAAATGGATAAATGCAGATAACATGCAAAATACTTCGAATTTTATTACATCGAATTTACTGTGAAAAACAAAAATAAAATTATTTCTGCGTTACACCTGTTGCATGCGGCTCTTTCACACAGCTATAACATTCATGAAATCAGATCCTTGACTATGATTGTGTAAGATCTGATGAAATAAAGAAAAATTCTTTTTTATCGGATTGAAAAAGGTACCGTTCAAAAGCTTAATTTATCCACTGTGCTTTCTCTTAATACAAAACAAAAAAAGATAGTTGTCTGGTGTCGATTTTCTTTGGATAAGCGTGGAGCCGAAACTTAAAATTGATTTTGATGAAATTCAAATTCATTAAACAATGCTCGAGGCAAAATTTAGGAACAAAACCAAGATTGACTTTAGATTTAAAGCTTAGCTAATTAGCTACTTGAAATAAAAAATGTCTTCAATTTTAACCAGTAAAAGCAAACTTTCTCAGCCTGATTTACAGTTACCCGATAGTGTCATATACGACATTTTGCCGGCACCGATAGAGTTGGTAGATGCATTTTAAGATCTATTAAAATTTACGCAACAGCACCCCCACATGCTTCCGTTTATTGCTTGTATTGTTAATGGCAGTGGGCATGTTATGCGCAACACCGAAAACCCCCGACCCCCGCAATAGAAACTTCCAACATCTAAAAGTATTAATCCGACTTCCATTTATCGCAATTCGCATTGGCAAAGGCATTTGTTGTCCAGCTGTGATATGTCAAGCACTCTTTTCTTGCTGAGAATTAAGTACTCAGGATTGTTAATAGCTGTCTGTAGCTGTGAAAAAAGTTATACCATTTTTATGATTTGCACCTGATTATTTTACAAGAGAATATTATGTATTCATATGCTCAGGTTTGGGGCAACGCCATGGTCAAATTCTACTCATGTTCTTCGGCGTTATGATATCCTATGCTCTGAGGATCAACGTGTCTCTAGCGGTAGTCGCCATGGGAACCTACAATCATAATACACCAGACATAAAGGTTAGATAACTTATCTTATATATTTACATCTACATAATTATTATTAATAAAAAAATTAATAAATGAAGTATTCAAAAGTAAGCAGATTCATTACAATTTATGAATATATACAATAATAGATTAATGCAAAGGAATATACGGGTCAAATTGACCCCAATAAGGATAATATTACACCAATTTCATTATTATTCAATCTATTACTAAATTATACTAAATAACATTTCACGATAACTCACTCAATTACTGAATAATATTACTCCAATTTAACCAATATTCACTCTATTACTTGATAATAGTACTCTAATTTAACCATTGTCTATTACTTGATAATGTTTCGAATAGAAATTGAGGAAAGCTACAATCCAACAGCCTAAAGATAACAGTAAAAGCACAAAAAAATCTTGATTTACCAACCCTGCAGAATAATTTATTTCCTTCCTCAAGTTATGATAAAGTATGACAACAGTATAATTAATGGAATGAATTTAATAAACATTTGTCAAAGATGGCAATCTACTTGAAAACCTTGCAATAAATAGCTTTAAACCTCTAATGTACTAACTGATTTTGTTGACTGTTAGTACTTTTCTACTACCATACCTAGAAGACGGAAATATAAATTACTCCAAAGCTTTGATTTTAATTATTGAGGATATATACAATACCATATTGAGGACTTTTAAAGGTTAAAACAGCTGTATTTCTCCCTTCATTGGGGCTTCTTCAAGCTGGTAAAATTGTTAAGTTCTTATGTCTTTTTGTTTTTTATGTTGGCTGATCCTCGCTATTGCACAGTTTCTCTTTGATTTTTACTTCTGACTATGGTTTTTGTGACACTCCTAATTCTTAATGTCTCTTTAATGTTTATTTTTAACAGATCGTCGCTATCCTCAATTATTTCTCCTTGATTTTTACCTTTGACATATCCTCGTTATCATCAGTTTCTTAATATACAGTCAATAATATTTAATTCATACCCAAGAACAATGTATGGTAATCCACATACTTAAAATATTTCCAAAATTCACACGCACAAAGCGTTACTAACACTCATGGTGCGTAGCAAAAATTTATTTATAACCATGGAAGTCGTCAAGGTAGTATTTTATGATATTTATTATATTTTTTTAACCAGCTTATTATAGATTAATTCAAAGATATTATCGATGTTTTATCATTACCCAAATTTATTAACATTACCTACTTATCGTTTTGTAGTATACCTACTACAATATTTATTATAATCGTATATTAACTGCGTAAAGGTACACCTAACTAATACCTTCTTGAACATATCTTGATTGGAATGTTATTTATTACTGTTAATAAAATAAATAAATTATTGCAATTAATATGGTCTGATAACGAACGATTTTTTATTGTTTATAATTTAAATATGACCTTTTAATATAATAATCCAGTTTTCCTCAATACAAATTGACATGGTTGTAAAGTTGTAAGTTATAATTTACAGCAGGTCTTAAATATTAAAATAAATATTCAATGTAATTACTAATTCAATCGAATTACTTTTCGAGTGAATTATGCAAAACATAAATTTCTATTTGTGGGAAATCAATGAAAACAATAAAGATCGAACAGATCTCATCAAATACATGAGAAAAGATGCCGGATCCCCGATCTTTAATATAACGACTGATCAGCACGACGTACTGACGAGTGTATCTGCACGTAAAAGAAATTTCAAAATATAAAATATGTAATTGTTAAATAAAGATCCAGAATTCTCTTACTTTATCTACTTATGCATTTGCAAGTAAATGTTCTTCAATTTTCCAATTTTTAGGGTTTCGTTGGTAAAACCTAAAAAAGAAACCCTTATCGTTTCGTTCCTGTTTCTATCTGTCACTCTGTATAGTTCCAATAACTTTTGAATCAAAAGAGATAAAAACATTAAACTTTTCAGCATTAAAGATTTCAGCAATATATAAGGTTTGTTCCAACCACACTTCAAACTAGTTTGAAACTGTCCGACGCATGCGCTTTAGCAACAGGATTTAATTTTGGTCCGATGCGCTTGCGTCGGATAGTTTCAAACTAGTTTGAAGTGTGGTTGGAACAAACCTATAGCAAACTCAAAATTATCAGCTGTTCAAATAAAAATGGCGAATAATAATTAATTACAAAAATAGATAAAACACTTATGGAAACCCCAAGGCATAGGACCTAAGGATCCTGATCCTACCTCTAGTCATCAGTTTTTTTCGGTGTGAAAGCCGCTTAAGGTCAAAAATAGTTATTAACTGCCAGTTTGTTCTGCGGAATAAGTTTATACTATTGAAAGAACTAATTTGATTTTATTTATTGTTCTACTAAACCAGGTGATAACGTTCACACCTTTACAAGAAGGACTTGTGCTCAGCTCGTTTTTCATGGGCTACATGATTCTTCAAGTCCCAGTCGGTACATTAGCAAGGAAGCACGGAGCGTGTATTCAGCTGGGTGTGGCCATCGCTCTGTCTGGAGTAGCGACAGTACTGACACCTTGGATTACCATTTATTTAGGATGGATCGGCCTTACCGCGGCAAGAATACTTACAGGATTATTTGAGGTAATCAAACTGAACTCTTTATTTCTTCGCTTCTTTATATTTATGCAGAACATTGAGTAATCAATGTGATAATTTATTAGGGATTCCTGTATCCGTGTGTGAATCAACACCTAACTAAGTGGATTCCTCCACCTGAGAGAAGCCGACTATTTGCATTTACTTTCGGAGGTAATTAAATTTATTTTAATTTTAATTATACTCGTATAGAACAGGTTGTACGAGGAATTTGTTGTTACAAAAGGATCCCTGATTAGAATGGATTTATCTGTGACTAAATAGAGTTTTATTTTAGCCTAATTGTAGACTAGTTAACGTCTGTTTCAGATTTTCACGTGAAATATTAGTTTACAAATACTTTGCCACTAGGAGCACTTAAGGTTTTTTTTTTTAGTTTAAAAGCATACTATATATATAAAAAAAAATGTATAACTGAATACAATAATATAATATTGTAATAGTAAAAAGTAATAGTAGAGAGCACAATTTTAATTCTACGCTAGTTTCGGTTTCGCTAATTTAAGAATTTTACTATAGGTTTATTAATAAACGTTTATTTTCGTGATAAGTTTTAATGATAACAATACGTTAAGGTTGTGAAAATGCCGCCATATTTATTTATCTACCTCATCCACAAACTCATGGTTAATGAGGCCAATAATTACTTATACATGACTTAATTATGGTAATTAATTAAAATATGAAACGTTAGTGGAGGTCATCATTAAATGTAGAAAGAAATAGTCGCTCCACGTAAAATAAGTTTATTATTTTCATAGCTGCTTTCCGGGCCACCAGTGCCGCAAAAGCGAAGAAAGTTAAATAAAAAGGTAAATATGGGAGAACGGTGAGTCATGTCAAACCAGCAACTGGTACAAGACAAACTGGTACAATCTGGCTTTTGTGGCACTGATGGCCCTATAGTGGCTGAAAGCTGCTATGAAAATAAAGAACTTATTTTACGTGGAGTGACTTTTTCTTTCTACATTTAATTATGGTAAATTTAATTCCATGAGAAAACAAGCCAACACTCGTTCTAAGACTCTATGGGCATTCAAATCTAAATGCTCTCTGGAAAACAATAAATATGATGGCAAATTTTTAAATTTGAAATGTCTCTATTTTTAGGTTCAATAGTCGGTAACTTTGCAATGTCTTTCATCGGAGGACTCCTGGCAGCTGGAAAGGGTGGATGGCCAAGTATATTCTACTTTTCAGGTGAATATAAAATCAATTTAAGCCATATTACGGCGAGTCCCAAAAGTAAGGTCTCCAAGCGCCTAACGGCCGAGGGGAATTTTTTTTATCCGTAGATGGCAGCACTGCTACATAGTTTAGCTTTTGCCCTTCCTCTGGCTGCCCTAGTTGACCAGATCGGGCCCTTAGTTAGCGTGTGCCGCGAAATAGAGATGAGATGACTGCTTCCACGCCGGCTACCTCCACTTCCTTTCCTGTCTACAGTCGGTGTGAACTTCACTTTTTTGGACCGGAAAGGGGTTCTTCTCATTGAGTTTATGCCTACCGGAACCACAATCAAGCCAACCTCTTATTGTGACACTATGATGAAACTGCGCAGAGCAATCCAAAATCAAAGACGGGGCATGCTGACAAAAGGGATTTGTCTTCTGTATGACAACGCTCGGCGTGACACAATAGCCGTTTTGGATCAGTTTGGTTTCAACACCTCCTCCTCAGGCCTCACAGCCCAGATCTTGCCCCGTCGGGCTTCCACTTGTTCTTGAGCCTGAAAAAACATTTTGGAGGAAGATGGATGGCTACAGACGAGGTAGTGAAAATAGAAGTCACTGGGTAGCTGGCAAAGAAACTGGCGGCGAGTTTTTATGAGGAGGGCATAAAATACTTCCAGTGTGCCTTAAAAACAAGATGCCCATGTATTGTTTTTACTTAAATTTTATATTTTTACTTACTTTAACTTTTTTTAATTTTTAAAAATATGGATACCTTATTTTTGGGGCACGCCTACTAGTAATTAAAGCCCGAGTTAATTAAGCATGATGATTAATAGAATTGATAATAACATAAAAATGAAATAATAAACTTATATTTAGAATAATATAAAGATTAAGCAGAATATTCATATAAAATTCTGCTAATCACTTTTCGGTTATGAATTGTCTTCGATACAAAAACCAAATTGTTATGTTTTAGGTGGGACCGCTATATTATGGGGAATACTCTGCGTCATCTTTGGCTACAATTCTCCGAGTGTTCACAAACATATCACTCAAGAAGAGAAATTTTACATTGAAAACAGTCAAAAAGATCTCTCTAAAGATGATAGTGTAAGTATATTAACTTCGTATTTATTCAAGAATCCACTCTCTGTTTTTAGAATAGACCTTCCTATGCCTCCTAATAGTCCAGGAGATAGCGTGCAAAAAAGTGTCTGACTAACATCAAGCTAGAATTTTGTATACAAGTCAATCTTTTAGCGCCTTTTAAGAAAATGTAATCGGTAAGTTCGTCTGCGGGACATAGCCTGGCAATAGGCGTTTGAAAGAAACAAACCGGCGGAGACCGGCCATGTCTCACCAATTATGGTGTGGACAACGTGATTTTCATGATCCTGAGTACAGAATTAGTTAGTAGACCGAAAATCAAGTTGATATTAGTTTTGTCCCTTGACCACGATTATTTTTAGAAATATTTGAATAACTAACCTATCAAGTGTGAAAATAACATTGACTTGATTTTTGGTCCACTAACTAATTCTGTACTCAGGATCATGAAAATCATACTGTCCCTGTCCACCATAATTGGTGAGACATGGCCGTTCTCAGCCGGTTTGTTTTTTTTCAAACGTCTATAGCCAAACTATGTCCCGAAGACGAAATTAGCCCTTAAAAGGCGCTAAAAGATTGACTTGTATACAAAATTCTAGCTTGATGTTAGTAAGACACTTTTTTGCACGCTATCTCCTGGACTATAAATTATCATAACTTTTAAAAAAACAAAATTATTTTTATTTATTTACCTAACAGCAAAAGTGATCTTTAAAACTTTGGGAAGCGAACGCCAAGAAACATGTCATAAGATGTCATTATTTAAATTATTAAAACTCGAATAACCTTATTAGAATCTATATAATAGTTAATAGTAACAGGGCCGTTTTAAGACGTTCACTGCGCCCTCCCCAAAGGGATTTGTCTTCTGTATGACAACGCTCGACGTGACACAAGAGCCGTTTTGGATCAGTTTGGTTTCAACACCTCCTCCTCAGGCCTCACAGCCCAGATCTTGCCCCGTCGGGCTTCCACTTGTTCTTGAGCCTGAAAAAACATTTTGGAGGAAGATGGATGGCTACAGACGAGGTAGTGAAAATAGAAGTCACTGGGTAGCTGGCAAAGAAACTGGCGGCGAGTTTTTATGAGGAGGGCATAAAATACTTCCAGTGTGCCTTAAAAACAAGATGCCCATGTATTGTTTTTACTTAAATTTTATATTTTTACTTACTTTAACTTTTTTTAATTTTTAAAAATATGGATACCTAATTTTTGGGGCTACTAGTAATTAAAGCCCGAGTTAATTAAGCATGATGATTAATAGAATTGATAATAACATAAAAATGAAATAATAAACTTATATTTAGAATAATATAAAGATTAAGCAGAATATTCATATAAAATTCTGCTAATCACTTTTCGGTTATGAATTGTCTTCGATACAAAAACCAAATTGTTATGTTTTAGGTGGGACCGCTATATTATGGGGAATACTCTGCGTCATCTTTGGCTACAATTCTCCGAGTGTTCACAAACATATCACTCAAGAAGAGAAATTTTACATTGAAAACAGTCAAAAAGATCTCTCTAAAGATGATAGTGTAAGTATATTAACTTCGTATTTATTCAAGAATCCACTCTCTGTTTTTAGAATAGACCTTCCTATGCCTCCTAATAGTCCAGGAGATAGCGTGCAAAAAAGTGTCTGACTAACATCAAGCTAGAATTTTGTATACAAGTCAATCTTTTAGCGCCTTTTAAGAAAATGTAATCGGTAAGTTCGTCTGCGGGACATAGCCTGGCAATAGGCGTTTGAAAGAAACAAACCGGCGGAGACCGGCCATGTCTCACCAATTATGGTGTGGACAACGTGATTTTCATGATCCTGAGTACAGAATTAGTTAGTAGACCGAAAATCAAGTTGATGTTAGTTTGTCCCTTGACCACGATTATTTTTAGAAATATTTGAATAACTAACCTATCAAGTGTGAAAATAACATTGACTTGATTTTTGGTCCACTAACTAATTCTGTACTCAGGATCATGAAAATCATACTGTCCCTGTCCACCATAATTGGTGAGACATGGCCGTTCTCAGCCGGTTTGTTTTTTTTCAAACGTCTATAGCCAAACTATGTCACNTATGAGTTTATAGTTTAAAAGAATAGTGGGAGTAGACGGTAGTGCTAGGTGGTACTCTTACTTCACTTGGAAGGTTTTATAGTAACCCTGCAAAGGGTTGGTTTACTGTCCTGTCACAGCTAGCAATCCTACACACGTATCCTTCTTTACAGATAACTATAATAATTTTCATGTTTTCTGGGACCTGGGGCCGAAATTATATGACAAAGTTAGTGTGAGTTGTCTCGAATCGATATTTCTTGCTTTTGCTCTGGCAAAATCGTCTATTTAAATTGGTATAGTAAATTCCTAGCGTTATGTCGCTTTTCAGGTTGTCAACTGTTCAGCTTATATTTACGCATTGTAGACCTATTCACTGTATTTATTCTGTTAAGAGCTGAACACATTTTTTTCCGCATTTATATTTTTTGCCCTTGCAAAATTTAGCTTTGCCCCCTCCCATCTAGCCTTTTGAGTTGCGCCCCCAAACCTCTTGCGCCCCTGGGTACGTGCCCATCGTGCCCCTATAGTTAAATCGGCCCTGAATAGTAAATATGATAAACACATCGTAAAAAGTAAACATTGAAATCACAGGTCTGTATCTAGATACCTAACAAAAGATGGAAATGGAAACCACAGTTTATACTTAAGGTGTTGGTAATGACATCATTACCAACACCTTTCTTCGTAAATTTAGAAATCACAAAGCTGGGATTTTTTTTTTCCATTTTTCCAAAAAACTGATAATTTTTGCTTCTTTGAGTTTTATTCCAACGTAAATAAATTTCTACTATAGAAAAGTCGTAATTGATTAAATGTTTATACTGTCTACCAAATCCACAAATATACCATGATAACGATTTAATTATAAAATAGATAAATTCTATTTTTCACATTTCCTAGTACGAAACTTAATTGGTGTAAACCTAAATACGTATTTTTATTAAAAAGCAAACAAAAAAATGGGGAAATTACAGAAGATAAAATTTGTATTTATTATTTTTAACTTACACGTTTAAAGTTTGATCACATGACTTTCAACGGCAATTATTAAGTTCTAATCGTTTAATAAATTCATATCTTAGCTTATCGAAATCAAAATAATTAAATGGTGAAAGTAAAACATTATAAACAAACGTGTATTTTTATCAATTTTTCGTGTTGATATATAATTGGGTGGATATATAATGTGCAATAATCCAACCTTTATCAATCAACGTATTTTATTACAATATCAATCCGTATCCATATCAATCACCGTACTATGTATTATCATATTAAGCACTGTACCTCCTATTATTATATTAACCACCGTACTATTATTATATCAATCATCATTATCATATCAATATGTGTGATTGATTAATCAGTACTGTCCGATAAATGCGCATATGCATTAGTTTTCTATCGATTTCTTTTTTTTACCGGTTTTTACCCGAATTATCAATAGCAATAAATTATAATGTGGATTATAAATAACAATATTTCCTCACATCGAAAATCGAGCTCTACATTGGCTGTCTTGTGATATATAATATGTTACGACAAAACTTGAAATCAATCATAACTGATTTCCCTTTTAACATTAGTTTTTACTTTTTAAACTGGTTTTGACTAAATTGAAAGCGTAAAAGTTGAAAGAGTTTGTGTTCATGTCCCAACTTGCGCATACAACAAAGATAATGGAACGATTCTCACAAAAAAATCCTTCAGTTTGAAAATACTTACCACTTTACCACATGGAGTATTTGAATTGAATACAATTTTTTTTTAATAATAAATTAAATCCACCGGGTGGATGCCCTGTGCTGTGGAAGTCAGTCTGTTCAGCACATTTAAATTATCTATACTTATGCAAATGTAAATGGAGGTAAGATGTCGAAATAAATAAAGATTTTATTAGATGGTGCAGTAATGTGTTGTTACACGTAAAAAGAGTAAATATTCTAAAAGATTACAATTTTCAGTTCATTTTGTGTGAGAAGTAAGTGCGTTTGGTTTTTTGAGACCTTTTTTAAAAAAATTTACAAATCTTTAAATCTCCAATATCTTTAAAATATTGAATCACATATCGTGTATATTATTTGATATGGATTATTTTTACGACAGATTTTTCCTCTTTCATTTCATTCAAAACTCAAAAGGTTATTATAAGTGGCCCAGCTTCATTCCAGAACAACGTTTTAAGTCATTTTCATACTAAATAAGGATTTTTTGTAAGAAACATTCCTGACAGATCTTCTTTATCCTCTTGGTACATATTCAATCACTTTTAACTGCTCCATTTAAGTTAAATTGACTAAAAAGTGATAATAACAGGGAATATTCTAGTTCTGACAAGTCAATATCAGTTTTGACTAAAGCACTTGGCCAAAACATGTTTTGACTAGGAAAATCTAGTTGTGACTCTTTTCGGGTTTTGCCGATAACTTATATATATGATGCTAAATTGATGAGTTAGTCATATCATAAAAAAACACACTAGCTTAATGTTTAATTCAGACTTATTTCGGCCTTTTTAGTTGGTCATAAAAAGCTTTTTTTATGTATTTCTAACTATCACAGTCTGTGCCAAACGAGAGTTGGTATGTTGACAGCGCGGGAAATCGAGTAACACACAGATTGGCCAACCTCTGAGGGGAAAAATAAAGCCACTATATTTACCTTCTTATATGGTGATCCAGAGGGCAAATTTTGAACTCTCATTGGCTTCCCACTCCATTTGCTAGTTTTTTTCCGCGCTGTCAACGCACTAACTAACTTTGGCACAGACTGTAAGATATAAATATTATGCACTTTTTACGTTAATTATTTTTTTTTAACAGAATTTGGAAACGCCATGGAGAGATATCTGGTTATCTGTACCGGTATGGGCCCTACTAGTAACATTCCTTGGTAATATATGGGGCTATTACTTACTACTCACCATGGTTCCTTCGTATATTGAAGGCGTTTTACACTTCCCTATAGACAAAGTAAGCTCTAAACTTTAAGTTATTCTATTCAGTAAAGATGTGTATTTGTTAGTCTGAGGTTACAGCCGGAGTGTATTCCAGATTCCGAAAAAAAGGCATGTGTTGTGCCAGCTTGAGAAAAGCAGGTGATTGCCGAGACGAAGGCACATAAATAGGCACGCAGGTCGCAGGTTATTTATGTTTTGTAAAGATTATGATTTTAGAGGAAGTACCTAGTACTTGTTTGTTTAGGAGTACCTAGTTTATAAAATTTTTAAATTAAAACGAGAAAGAATTTCCTACACAAAATCAATAAGTTGAGAAGTAAATATGGGGAATATCATCACACGATATGGTCTCCATTACCTTATAACCAATTTCTTCAAGAATATTGCCAACACTTACCTAAAATATTCCGATTTGAGTGATTCTTAATTTTTTTCTTTGTGCCATATTAAAAGGTTTTAAAAAAAACCCTTTACTGATCAGCGTTTTCTTATCCACAATGAATAAACAATAAATTACCAAGCAAGAACTAAGAAGAAGTAGTTGTTTATAAATTATAAACTTGTTTATAATATAACCAAGAAAGAAGTTATAAACAACTACAGTCTATAAGATTAGAGTTGGCACAATCGAAGGCGGGAAACAACAAATGTGGAGGTAGTTTTGGGGTTATAAAAAGGGAAAATCGGTGTTGCCATGTTATATTTTTTTGTGGAACAGGGGTAGAGTAGAGCATTTTTTTCTGAAGTCGCATTCAACATGGGGGACCAATAAAATCGTTTCCCTCAAAATTTTCCCGCCTTTTGATTGTGCCAACTCTAATCTTATAGACTGTACAGTTCGCACACGCGATGCGGAATACAGACGAAATTGCAAAAAAAAAAAGTAATGTAGTGGCCCATTCATTATTATTATTTCTTTGAAGCATACAAAGGTAACGGAAGCACGATCACATCGAAGAATTATATTGGTCTCAAAATCCAAATATAAAATTTCCAGGAAAGAAAATAAGTATATTTCAGAGGTGAGTTTTAGAAGATTTTAACACAAGATAATAATAGAAGATTTTTTTTTCCAGGAAATTTTATATTTAATATAAAATATTGTTTGTTTGTTATTAACAGAACGGCGCGCTGTCTTCTCTACCTTATATTGCTATGTGGATCTCCAACTTTATTTATTCTATCGTAGCTGATTTAATAGTCAACCGGAATATTTTGTCTCTACAGGCATCCAGGAAATTATGGAACTCGCTTTGTAAGCTATATAATAATATTATTGGTCCATTAACGTTTTTATAGGTGCGATGATTCTAAAATGGAGTTGTAGATCAGAATAAATAAGATAAAAATCGTAGAGAACGATAATCAGACAAAAGTAAAAATCAGTTTTGGATTACTGAAATTTCGAAAAAAATATTTCCTCCTTCAAGGTGTAAAAGAAGCAGGATTTGTTGGCTATCATTTTATCACTTTGTTTTTAAAATATATTTTGTTTTACCTTAAATGGCAACACTGTTTATCCTTAGCATTCTTTGGATAATCTCATTCTATATATCGACGTTCTAGAGAAATAGGGACGTAAGTGCAAAAGTAGTATTTTTTTAGAACAGAAAAACAAACTAAGAATTCTTCAATTTGTCATAAATAGGATATTTTTTTAATCAATATGAAAACCAGGCAATATATATATACAGTTTACCCATGGCCCTTTTAAGCAGTAGTATTTACAAAAATAATACACGCATGATATTGTTTTGTTTAAAGCTCAATACGGTCCAGGATTGTGCTTACTCCTGCTAGCGATCTGCAAGACAAACGTTGTACTCGCCATCACATTGCTGACACTATCATCGTCTTTAAACGCCGGAATGTACGTCGGGTATTTAATGAACCCCACCGATTTATCGCCGAATTTCACCGGAACTTTAATGGGTCTTGCAAATGGACTGGCCAATATCACAGCCATATTGGGTCCCCTAATGTCGAATGTTATCGTAAAAGATAAGGTTTGTATTGGCATTTCCTTTATTACAATAGTATAAAAAATTATTTAAAAAAAAAGGAATTTAAAACATTTATTTGTCTGTACAAAGTTTAATCATCTTTGAGACTACATGATAAGAATAATAGCCTTTTAGAATGTTCATTCCAATAATTACTTCATCGTAAAGTAACACAGGAAACTAACAAGTAAGGCGCGCTTTACGTAAGTAAGTGAGGCGATAATCGCCGGTTTCTGTACGATTTTGTTAAAATTATCAGGTGTAATAGTTGCATATTCTTTTTCTACACTTCAAGACCTTTAAATTGATGTATAACATGGCATGGTAAATAAAAACTTTTTTTTATTCACCCGCCATATTGGCCGCCATCTTGAAAATATTACGTGTGTTATTTTAATAGTTGCATATTCTTTTTCTACACTTCAAGACCTTTAAATTGATGTATAACATGCCATGGTAACTAAAAACTTTTTTTTAGTCACCCGCCATATTGGCCGGGCCGCCATCTTGAAAATATTAAGTGTAGAAACTCCAAAATGCGTCCAGTAGCATCAAACGCCGAGATGCACCTGTGTGCCAAATTTTATGTTTCTAGCTATAGTAGTTTATGAATTGAAACAAGCCAACGTACAAACGAAACCAACGGACAGACGGACAGACAGAGCCGTTATATAAGGTTTCTTTTTGTACTTTGTACAGAAACCTAAAATCAATAAATTAAATGCGTTCGCAAGAATATTCCAACAATGTTTGTAACTTGCTGTCACATAATGTTCAAAACCTCGCTTACAAATTATTCACATCATGAGCAACACATTGCTATGACTAGACCAGTTGCTAAATACATACATATTTTCATCGGGAACAACAAAATTTGGACTCCTTTATCCTACCTAGTTATGTAGAAAAACCTATACTTCTGATAGTTTGGCATCCGCAAACTTGGCGTGTGACAAATTTGTGAAAAAATGATGGTCCGAAATTTTTCGAACGTTGCTGTTACCTGAAATATGACTAATATCCAGTGTTTACCTACCCAATACCCAACATCTAAATAATTTGTATGGGTAACGTCTCAAAATAGTTGCAGCCATAGGCCGCGGCCGTGGAAACCAGTTACAATTTATGGAAGTCGATGGCCTGGCTCTGTTTCAATCAATAATACAACAGCAGCAGAAAAACACATGTTTATAATATGCTTTTAAGCTAAAATAGTTTGAGCGGCTTCCATAGATGATTGACACAAATTACCTATATGTTTTACTGAAATGGAAGTCGTATCTAAGCATTACTTAAGTCCTTTTTAGCACAATTATTTTTAAAGTGATTAGATTATTTATTATTATTACAATTATTCCTACCTATCTCTAAATTCTTATTTAGTATTTTACCAGGTAACAACTCAACTTACGTTCTTTTCTGTTCAGGGAAATGTGCAAGAGTGGAATCTAGTGTTCCTGATAACAGCTGGCATCTACTTCGTGGGAAGTACAATATTCCTCGTGTTCGGTTCTGCAGAAGTACAACCTTGGAACCAACCGGAGCACAATAGAACAACAGTGTCAAAACAAGCCGTCACTAAAACACCATATGTTTAAAGAAAATCGCATATAATTGCCAAGTACTAACCATTTTGTTCTGTGTACAAAATAAGGGATTGTATATAGTAAAAAAATTGTGGTCTCTCCTATGCAAATAGCAAACCATTAAACATCGATTCTGACAAATATGAGCATATTGCAGATCCTTCGGAAACATGCCAACACTGCTTGGCAGTGTTATTATGTACAGTTTATAAATTTATTATCTAGTTCTTCCTGAGGAGACCACGGCAGAGATTCAGTGAATCTCGACGATTTTGGACTCATTTGGACTTATTGGGAGCAACTCTAGAGAGTTGCTGTCAGGCTCTCGCATCATGCAATTGAGAGACAATTAAAAATTACTCTCATCAAGAGCAACTTCTTTCAGCATGATCCCTGAAATTGGTTCGAAACGTCGGGACTTACAAAATCGCAGACCTGGTCCTCTCTGGAAAATATGGATTTATTAGACACAGGCCGCAAGAAATCTTCGTTATAGAATTACACAACTTTGTCAGAATCGTTTACTTCAAGAGAGTTTAAATTATTGAAAATAATCTATGTCTAAAGATTTAAATATAATTAATAAGAAGGGTTTGAAAATTTGATGTAAAATATAAACAGGTTTGAAATATAAGCATGTTGCCTGCATTTTCAGCACATCGCTCTAACGAAGGAATAATTACTACAGTATTTACACATCTCTGATTTCGATACCTACCCTTCAAACAAAGCAGAAAGCCACATTTTATAAAATCGAAAAAAGTGTCTGTACCATCGAATTCAACAGCAGCGCTGTCGGCTGTCGTATCTCTTCAGTTTCCCTCTATAAGCCATATCGCATTGTGTTGGTGTCCAACTATTTCGTTTTGTTTCTTCTAAAATCCATATTAATAAATATGTAAAAAAAGAAGACTAATCATAGTAGCTTTATCGTCGTTGATTCTTTCAGGGATACCTTTCTTTTAGCTAAATTTACTTATCATTTCGACATTAGTTTTAAAATCTCTTATCGTAAATAAGTTTTCAGGAAAATTACCAGTTTATGGACAGCAAATAGTCTTCTCTTGAAACAATAAAAAAAACTCGACAAATCAAAAACAAAGTGTATTTATAGTTTATTATTAGTTTACTTATTATTTTAAGTTAGTTCATTATTAGTTAATTATTAGTTTATTTATTATTAGTTATGCTTATTAAAATAGTATGACACATTGTTGTGTCTTTCATTCAGTCATAATTGTAATTAATGTTTCTTCATTTTCTTCGATGTACAAATTGTAAAATGGAGCATTTAAATTATAATGTAAATATATATTAATGATTTTTATTTTAATTTTGAAAATAATAAATTTGAATTTAAATATATTTAAAAAAATTAAATGTAGACTTCACGTTGTGATTTAGAAAAGAAACTTACCTAATACGTCAGGAAATATATGTGAAGAGATAAATTTAGATATCATGGCAATTAGAGGAGCACCATGAATGTGTAGCTATTTTAAATTGCTTCATAAGAGCTTAGAGGTTAAAAAGAGGGATTGGAGGTAAATACAGGGTGATCCAAAAGTTCGGCAACGGCTAATTATCTCCGTTAATATTTGAGATATCAAACTGCGGTTTGTTGATATCTTCATCATGCATAAAAAACTACCTTTTTGGGTGGGTACCCATTTTCCCGACATTTTGGATTTAACTTTAAAATTTCAAATTGGAACCCCCATTATTGTGATACATATTTGGAAAGGCCTTGAAAAAAAAAAACATTGGCCGCAAACCAGAGCTTTCTATCTTTCGCCATTTTAAAATGGCGGCCAGTTGAAATTACAAAATTGTCCTTTTTGAAGTTTTAATTACGGTCAAAGTAAAGGGTTTTAGAGGGAAAAATGCGAGAGTAAATTTATCTTATTTTAGGGTAAAAAATGAAAGTTTAACGCTACTTTTTTCCAAATTTTTATTTTTATTAGGTTGCTATAGCAATGCACGTAGTCATTTTACTCGCAACCGAAAATGTAACTAAAATATTTTTTTAAACCAATTTTGAATTTTTTGAGTTTTAAATGGGATCATTTTACTCTAGATTTTTTTTTCTTAAAGCCTTATTTTAGCAGCTAAAAAGCGTTGAAAATGACAATTTTGTAATTTCAACAGGCCGCCATTTTGAAACAGCGAAAGATAAAAAGCTCTGGTTTGCGGCAAATGTTTTATTTTTTCAAGGCATTTCCAAATATGCATCACAATATGGGGGTTCCAGTTCTAATTTGAAATTTTAAAGTTGAATCCAATATGGCGGCAACCAAAATGGCGGGAAAATGGGAACCCACCAAAAAAGGTAGTTTTTTATGCATGATGAAGATAGCAACAAACCGCAGTTTGATATCTCTAATATTAAGGGAGATAATTAGCCGTAGCCAAACTTTTGGATCACCCGTAAAAAGTAGATCTAATATTTACTACGTTCACACATCGTCTTGAAAGCGTTGATCCGATTCGTTTTTAAAACGATACATGACATTTTTTAAGTTTTTTGATAGTTTTCTTACTACCGAAAGATTAAATTTTAATAATTCAAATTACAATTTACAGAGAAAAAAATAGACCCCCCGCACCGGGACCCGAACCACGGGACCTCTGTTTACTGTACAGGTGCTCTTACCAACTGAGCTATACGGGAGAATGATCTTTCCCTGTCGTCACTGATACATATTCCCCGAATCCAAGCTTTTAATCTTATTCTACGAATCTAGAGAGCCAAACATTCACGGCAACAGAACTAGACCGAGAATTAACGCTTATAATTGTAAAGTACTCAATTAGTACCTGAACCTAGTACATCTATTAGAATTTCAATTTTTAAGTTTTTTGGTAGTTTTCTACTACCGAAAGATTAAATTTTAAATAATTCAAATTACAATTATCAATAACTACGGGAGACTGGTGCGGGGGTCTATTTTTCTCTGTATGTCTCCCGTAGTTATTGATAATTGTAATATGAATTATTTAAGATACATGACATGTTCACACACACAAAAAAAAAACAAAAAAAACAAGTGATCGAAATATTTGTTTTCGATATCTCATAACGGTGACGTCACGAGTAAAACCTTTTTTTATTGTTGCGAATTTTCACATTTTATTTACAAGTTGTTAAAAGTTTTAATTGCGGTCCTTGGTCCTTTTTAGTACAAGTACATATTAACTTTTGTTTAAAAAAGTTTTTGCAGTTACCAAAAAAATAAAAAATAATCAACTAAAAAAGAGGAAAAGAGTAAAATAACCAATAAAAATAAAATAACCTAGTAAAATACCGAATACCTGATACCCAAGGACGGTGTATAGTGTATAGCCTGATATCTTGATCCCCTCAACGACCTTTTCATAAGAGGGTTTTGAATTCGATCCCCCATTCCGATGTATTTTCGGTGGAGCGGATTTAAACCGATACGATCCGTCGTTCTCTGTTCACATAGCATTTTGAACTAGTGGATCGTTTACAAAACGATTGTTATGCATTATTTATTTATTTTTTTACTCTATAAACTTGAAATTTGGAAATAAGTGGCTTCTTATGTCATCAATAAACATGTTATATATAAGCAGGGGAATTTGCAATCAGACTTTTTATTTACATGGCGGCCGTTTACGAGTGTAGAAGCAAAGTTCTCTTACTAATTTACTAATGTAATCAGTGGCGGCGATAAGGGCCCCGCAGACCCCGTGGCACGGGGGGGGGGCGGGAATCTGGGGGTCCCAGGAAGGGAGATAGAGGGGCTCCTACTAAAAGTTTGCGGGGCCCCCAATGCCTTACTGCCGCCATTGAATGTAATCTTCACTTTTCTGGGGAATTTTGAATGTTTGAATAATCAAATTTGGCACACCTACAATCTAGAAATTCTTTTATTGATTTAGACATTTACTAAGCAAAGATTTTGTGATCTATGGCAGACTTGCTTAAGTAATGTTTGAGATTTTAATTTCTTGAGAATCAATTGATCTAGGACCTTGAAATTGAAAAATACTACTTCCTCCGACATAAAACTTTCCTGTCAAAGGGTTGTTTTTCCCTACTGACTCAATGACAGATGGCAGATGGTGACCATATATCTATGTAACGAAGAGCCTAAACCTCATGTATAATGAAACAACAGGGGAATTATCATTTTTTTTCTCTAAAATGGTCAAGCAACCGACTATTTTATGTGTAGAGGCCCGTGGTTCAAGTCCCGGCACTGGAGTCTATTTTTCTCTGTCTGTTTCTCAGTGTTAATAATAATTATATAATTTGATTTAAATTAAGACTATTTTTTTTGGACCTTTTAGTATTTAATTCCCTATATAATAAGAGCTGAGCATTGATGATAAATATAAAGAAAAGAGATTAGCTTTTTATCGTGATTTTTTACCAACAAATAATTAATCAAGAAATATAGACAAGAGGTGTAACGTACCTATACCAACTAAGTAATAATTAAATTAAAATATTTTTGACTACAGTAGACACTACTATCACTTTTATGAAATAAACCTGGGCAATGGCCAGGTTGTGCTTATAAACTAATCAAGGAAGATAAAAAAATACAATTAAAACAAATGCATCGACTTATAAAAAAAATATTATTATTAAGAATTGAATTGTATTGTTTTG
>KZ651362.1:212122-259920 GCA_001010745.2 Gerris buenoi
GAAGAGGATCTGATAAGGTAAGTACCTAACTTCATACTGATTCTCGACACAAACTAGTAGAAGAGGATCTGATAAGGTAAGTACCAAACTTCATACTGATTCTCGACACAAACTAGTAGAAGAGGATCTGATAAGGTAAGTACCAAACTTCATACTGATTCTCGACACAAACTAGTAGAAGAGGATCTGATAAGTAAGAGCCAACCTTCTTACTCATATTTAACAAAATCAGTAAAGAAGTATATAACTAGGTAAGTAAAAAAGTTCCATTTCCAAACTGACCTTTCACACTTTAATAGAAAAGGATTGAACTTAGAGTGTAAGCACTTACCTTTATAACGATCCAAGACAGAAACTAGTAATATAATAGTAAAAGTACCAACCTCCAAAACCATATAAAAGTAATTTTCGTTTCGCAAACAAAACAAATAATAAATACCACTTTCCAAATAAAACTTATGAATATGATCTCTGATTAATATAATATATATAAATATATATCTACATATAAATGTATAATGATTAGAACTAACACATATATAAATATTAGCCAATTTAAATAGTAAATTCCCATGATACAAAACAACTATGTGGAAAAAAGCAGAATTTCATGCCTGAATTTCAAAAGGGGGGAGGATTGGAGAGGGGGTAATTCCAGTTAGAGGGTTTTTTTTTCATTAAATGCCCCAATTTAAATTTAAAAAAAAAAATCTTAAAAATCCTGCAATATTTCACCTCTTTAATTAGAGTTCAAAATTTAATATATAATATTTATATTCTATTTATTTTGATTAATTAATTATATATAATTATTTTTGTTTTTCAAATAAGCCAATATAAGATATTAGGGGANGACCAAAAAAAATACTAGACACGAATAATAAATATTTCGCTCTGTTTTCAAACACTTAATAAAACACTTTTTTTGTTAAAAGCAACATTACATTCCAAAAATGTGGGTTCCATCTTTTTTAACTTTTTAAATTAAAGGGAATAATTGAAAAACAAAAAAATCAAATCAAATTAAATTAAATTAAAAAGAAAAATACATTAACACATGTAAAGACAAGAAGCTTAGATAAATGTACACCAGCAGAATTACGTTTTTTTTTTTTGTAGCGCAGTAGACAATCATATAGTACGATTGTGGTAGGTTAAATGAATATTGAAGAGATTTATAGAGATCATATTCATAAAATTTATTAAGGGGTTGAACTTAACGAGGTTTTAACGGAGGTTCGCTAAAGCAAAGGGAATAAAAGCGAAATTATATTGACTAAGAAACTATTTTAACGCACAACTGATCTACTAAAAAACTGAAATCGTATTTTGTTACATTCTATACTAACAGTTAGGCATTTTCTCTCAATTTTCACACCAAATGTAGTTACTTTTTGTTTATAAATTTAATAAGTATTAATTAAATAAGTTATACAAAATCTGTGAATTAATTAGGGTTCACTATATCAGAAAATGGAATGCAATCTTGGGTTATTTTTATAGTGAAAGCTTCCAAATTCAAAATGCACCACAGCTAAATAAATACTGAAAAAATAAATGTATTACAAATTTCGAAATTGATACCAACCTTCACACTGATCTTAGAGACTAACTAGTTGAAGAGGATCTGATAAGGTAAGTACCTAACATCATACTGATTCTCGACACAAACTAGTAGAAGAGGATCTGATAAGGTAAGTACCAAACTTCATACTGATTCTCGACACAAACTAGTAGAAGAGGATCTGATAAGGTAAGTACCAAACTTCATACTGATTCTCGACACAAACTAGTAGAAGAGGATCTGATAAGGTAAGTACCAAACTTCATACTGATTCTCGACACAAACTAGTAGAAGAGGATCTGATAAGGTAAGTACCAAACTTCATACTGATTCTCGACACAAACTAGTAGAAGAGGATCTGATAAGGTAAGTACCAAACTTCATACTGATTCTCGACACAAACTAGTAGAAGAGGATCTGATAAGGTAAGTACCAAACTTCATACTGATTCTCGACACAAACTAGTAGAAGAGGATCTGATAAGGTAAGTACCAAACTTCATACTGATTCTCGACACAAACTAGTAGAAGAGGATCTGATAAGGTAAGTACCAAACTTCATACTGATTCTCGACACAAACTAGTAGAAGAGGATCTGATAAGGTAAGTACCAAACTTCATACTGATTCTCGACACAAACTAGTAGAAGAGGATCTGATAAGGTAAGTACCAAACTTCATACTGATTCTCGACACAAACTAGTAGAAGAGGATCTGATAAGGTAAGTACCAAACTTCATACTGATTCTCGACACAAACTAGTAGAAGAGGATCTGATAAGGTAAGTACCAAACTTCATACTGATTCTCGACACAAACTAGTAGAAGAGGATCTGATAAGGTAAGTACCAAACTTCATACTGATTCTCGACACAAACTAGTAGAAGAGGATCTGATAAGGTAAGTACCAAACTTCATACTGATTCTCGACACAAACTAGTAGAAGAGGATCTGATAAGGTAAGTACCAAACTTCATACTGATTCTCGACACAAACTAGTAGAAGAGGATCTGATAAGGTAAGTACCAAACTTCATACTGATTCTCGACACAAACTAGTAGAAGAGGATCTGATAAGGTAAGTACCAAACTTCATACTGATTCTCGACACAAACTAGTAGAAGAGGATCTGATAAGGTAAGTACCAAACTTCATACTGATTCTCGACACAAACTAGTAGAAGAGGATCTGATAAGGTAAGTACCAAACTTCATACTGATTCTCGACACAAACTAGTAGAAGAGGATCTGATAAGGTAAGTACCAAACTTCATACTGATTCTCGACACAAACTAGTAGAAGAGGATCTGATAAGGTAAGTACCAAACTTCATACTGATTCTCGACACAAACTAGTAGAAGAGGATCTGATAAGGTAAGTACCAAACTTCATACTGATTCTCGACACAAACTAGTAGAAGAGGATCTGATAAGGTAAGTACCAAACTTCATACTGATTCTCGACACAAACTAGTAGAAGAGGATCTGATAAGGTAAGTACCAAACTTCATACTGATTCTCGACACAAACTAGTAGAAGAGGATCTGATAAGGTAAGTACCAAACTTCATACTGATTCTCGACACAAACTAGTAGAAGAGGATCTGATAAGGTAAGTACCAAACTTCATACTGATTCTCGACACAAACTAGTAGAAGAGGATCTGATAAGGTAAGTACCAAACTTCATACTGATTCTCGACACAAACTAGTAGAAGAGGATCTGATAAGGTAAGTACCAAACTTCATACTGATTCTCGACACAAACTAGTAGAAGAGGATCTGATAAGGTAAGTACCAAACTTCATACTGATTCTCGACACAAACTAGTAGAAGAGGATCTGATAAGGTAAGTACCAAACTTCATACTGATTCTCGACACAAACTAGTAGAAGAGGATCTGATAAGGTAAGTACCAAACTTCATACTGATTCTCGACACAAACTAGTAGAAGAGGATCTGATAAGGTAAGTACCAAACTTCATACTGATTCTCGACACAAACTAGTAGAAGAGGATCTGATAAGGTAAGTACCAAACTTCATACTGATTCTCGACACAAACTAGTAGAAGAGGATCTGATAAGGTAAGTACCAAACTTCATACTGATTCTCGACACAAACTAGTAGAAGAGGATCTGATAAGGTAAGTACCAAACTTCATACTGATTCTCGACACAAACTAGTAGAAGAGGATCTGATAAGGTAAGTACCAAACTTCATACTGATTCTCGACANCTACAAAAAAAAAAAAAAAAAAAAAAAAAAAAAAAAAAAAAAAAAAAAAAAAAAAAAAAAAAAAAAAAAAAAAAAAAAAAACTATACATTTTTGCATTTTCAGAAGTGAAGAAATGTGAATAGTGGGAAAATGGTGCAAAGAAAAAATACAGTTTGACATTCCAAATGCCCTGGGATAAAAGCCTAACAATAAGGTACTTCTCCCAAAATTTAGTTTTTAATGTTAAAGGACGGCAATTTTTTCACCGTAGACATAATAAACCTGATAACTCAAATGATTAATTTTGAAATACCTTGTTTGCAGGCCTAAAATATCCACTATTGGATAAAATAGCCAAATTAATGAAATTCTACAATTCTTCACCCCTTCTTGAGTACACACTTAAAACCATCTATATGTTAACAGGGGCAAAACCTAATAAGAAGTAAGCATGCATATTATATTATCAGTTTAAAGAATATCCAATGTGAAAGAAGTTAACTTACCGGGTGGAAGTGCCATATGTGGTGGTCTGAGAACAGGCATGTTAGCCGGAATTATAGGAATGGCAGCCGGAGGTCTCATTATCGGTGGTACGGCTCCAGCCATTATAGCAACGGTAGCCGGGGACATCAAGCCTGGCCCAGTAGGTATACCACCCGCCCGCCTCTTATCCTGAAAAATAATCCAAAACAATATACATAACATCTCGAAGAAGAAAAAAAAAATCTTTCAATTTTAATTTCAAAACTCTTTCAATATTTGATCAATGATTTTGAAAGTCTCCCTCAGGTAAGTCAGTTACTTACAGGTTGCAATAGATGTCTGTTGACTTGAAGAAAAGCACCAAATTGGTTGGTTGGCCAATGGCTGCTTGGTTTTTCCTCCCTCTTTAAAGGGGTGCCAACCTTTGGGGCAAAAAAGTTCTCACTGTAATGTTTTCCCGGGCACTTTTGTCCAATACAAAAACAAAACTTTTCATAAAGAAGGGGGAGGGAGGGACTAATTTGGGATATATTGTATTAAATAAAATATTTATTTTTTCGCCTGTCGCTTTTAAAATAAATAAATAGATAAAAAAATTGAAGGATTATATTTACAGACCAACATAATTACAAATATACATGTTGTTTTTTTAAATAAAAAATATATATATTGTTAGATAACAGTAAATTGTACCACATAAAGATAAGGGACAATGCACAGAAACTTTTTGAGGAAGAATAAGAGGAAGTTCACATTAAGTTGACCAAACTGGATAATTAGACTTGATCTTCCAGAGACGATGACATCAAGAGATTTTGTTGACCTATTAGACTCTAGCCACGGAAAGCCTAAGCTATAGAACATTGGAAAATTACCTAATCAAATCATTTAAAAAAGAAATAAGTATCCATTTTTCAATATAAAACCTACTTAAAACTATCAGAAATTAGAGTGTCAATGAAGATTATCTTAAAGGATTGAGGGAAACCATCTTCCTCATAAATCTTCCAGGACAATTTTTTTTTAAACCTGTAAGTCAAGAGTGTATTCTGATGATAAAAGTGAGACCTCATATCTTTAAAATTTTCATTTTTGATATGTTATAGTAAAAAGTATCAGGAAAAAAAATGTTCCTGAGTGTATTAAGACAAAACGAATTTAGTGTGTTTTTATAAATGAAACAAAAACACTAGCGCGCTCCTCAAATTGCCATGAGTTTCTCAGTCAGGGTTTCAAAACTTAGACACAATAATTAACAAAAAAATATTAAAAGTTACTTGAAGGAAAACAAATACAGTAGAACCTCGCTTACATGACGAAAACCTCAATTACAAATGCAATTTTCAAATCCCCTTGAGATTGCCATAACACACAATGTTAAATTAACCTCTATAACGTGACTATTATTATGCAAACAACCTCAATAACACGTATTTTTTTCCAATTAACAACGTAATTCAGAACCTCTATAACAAGTCGGTTTGAGAAATCAACCTCTATAACGCGACTCAATACAGGAATGGGTCGACCTTGAACAAGTCTAGACTTGAAAACCCCACCCCGCTCTGCTCCCAACATTTTATTAACCTCTATAACACAACTCATAGCCAAAATAACCTTGATAACACAACCCTCGACAAAAAGAGCACTTCGATAACAAGACTGTTTCCCTAATCCACTTGAGACACTACTTATCGAGGTTCTACTATGGACGTTTAGTGCAAGACTGTAGTAATAAAACTAAAATGATACGTGAAGTGAATAGGTAAAGTCACAAAAGTTAGGGATTTTAAAGGGGTATTATTTTATCAATCTTCTTGTTTCCTTTTTTCTAGGGTCTTTACAGGAATGATTTATTAAAAATTATTATTTAATTGTATACAATATTAAAAGCAGACATAAGGCTCGATTGCATAAGGCGGATTGGTGCCCAGGATTGGGCGAAATATTGCAAAATAAATTAATACAATTAAATATTAACACCCTAGAAAAAAAGGAAAAAAATATATTATTTTAGGTTAATTTTTTTCTGAACATTTTAAGTATAAAATCTAAAACTTTCTTCATTAAATAAGATACGAGGTCTCATATTAGTTTTTTCTAAACCAAATTTGATTACTGTGGTGTTGATACAAAACAAATTGCCACTTATATTAATAAAATCCAAAGAGAAAAATTGATCAGTATATAGTCATTAAACCACAGTAGATAACACTCAATAAAAACTGTTTTCGAGCACTCAAAATTACCCATCTTAAGTGATCAAATCATCATCAGTAATTAAAATTAGCTATTGTGATGTTTTGTTTAATTACAAGTAGATCAATCTTGCTCTTGCGAGTTTTATTTAATTTAAAAAATGAATTGAGTAGCGCTTGTAGTTAAATAAGGAGGACAAACCACGTGTTTCTAAGCTAGCAATTAAAAGCCAATTATTTGGGCACACTTAACTAATCCCACATTGAGTTATGCCACTTCACAAAGCTAATACAGTGTGATCAATAGTGAACTATGAAAATCTAGGTGCGGGATCAAACCTATGGCCTCAAACTTGAATCATAGATGACCGAGAAGAAGTGACCAATGCTTTTTGGGACCACGCCAACTTTGAACCCCCACTTTACTACGAGTAGTTTCAAAATATCTAGGTACATTTAGACTAATCTTGTTTCATTTTACTTTTGACAGCTTCAACGTACAAGAGTCTTAAAATGCTTTTAAATTATTTAGCAAAACATGGAACTTATTGAAACAAACCTCAAAATTATTAATTTATGTAAGTAACAAAAGGATCCTTTCTATGTGAAAATCAATAATATATTACCAATTCTTAAAATAAAAAATAAATAAAATCAATTTATTTTGTGAGGCACTGAAGATGACTACTAGTTGTTGAAAGCTGGCTATGTACAATAAAGTTACTTTAGTAGAGACGCATATTTCTTAATGTCCAAAGAAAGAAAAATTCTGAATTAATCTAAGAATCTTAAGATGTTCCTGACAATCAAATTTGGTTCATGTTAATCCCATTAAGGTTCATAAAAAAATATATATAATATTATTCTCTGATGATATCCTTCAAGTCAACAGAAACATTTTTGCAAAACCTAATCTTACATAAAGGGAAAAACTTACATTGAAAATCCACAAGTAATAATAAATAAACAATAAAAATAAAGTCCCATCCAAAAATGATTAAAACCTTCACCGACATGCACCATTAACTAGTTAAAAGTATATAATGGAGATCAATACAAACTTGAAAAATTACGCAAAGGAAGTAATGAAGTCTAACTTAAGGAGAAACATTATTTTGTTTAAACTCAATTTTAAATAATAATAATCAGTGGCTTGCCTATGAATTGGCCTATGGAATGGCTTAGTTTGGCAAAAGGATTATAGATCCACAAATGTTAATGATGACACAGGATAGCTACTTTATCAGATGTATATAGAGTATAATGTGGCACCCTCAAATGGATGATCTTTGCTTTATTTAAGTAGGTACCCATTTATATCACAATGCTGGTGAACATAGAGCATGGTCCCTCCACTTAGACTTCCTAGGTCAAAAGCTAGTGAAGCTACCAGGGAATCAAGGAGCACCCCTTAACCCATTGAATGCGTAATCCAATTCATGAACCTACCTTAGTGTCAATAAAATATACACGATTTTAAAAGTTAATTTAAAAAAAAATAAAAAAAATAAAAAAATGTTTGGATCCGCCGTGGATACAAACGTGAGCGGGCCTGACGGAGCCTTGCAAGATGGTTCTACTCGGGACACGGAGATTAGAGCTACTGAGGACTGAAAGGGAGGGCGCGGATCCACTGCGGATCCACCCGCCAGGCACGTTAGCACAGCATGGATCCACAGTGGATCCACCCCCATTGAATGGGTTAAACAAGCTTATAAATGTGTTACAAGATAACTAATAACTTCCGATATATTTATTACTTACAGTTTTCACTTGAGGGGTTTGATCTAAAAGAAAATTTTAAGACTCCCTTTTACCACATTTTAATCCTTCCTTGGGTTATAATTCCCAAGCTGACAAGAAGGTTAAATCATATTGACTAATCTTCACATAGTAAATTAATTTTGAATCTTTTGACACAGTGTTATTTAATCGATTTCCCTATTTTCACAACTTTCTGAAATTTTACAAGATACAAATAATGAACTGCTTATAGTTCACACATCTTTAGAATTCAAAAAATCTCCCACCGGCATGTGGGACGTTCTAGGCAGCTAGAGGAATGACCCGAGGTAGTGTATTGTAGTAGTGATTGTAACAGGATAAGTCTCTCCCAAAAAAAAAAAAATTGTGGGCTCACTGTGATTTGAACCCAGACAACTTTAGAGTGAAGCAAATGGAAAACTAATTGGGGCTCCTGAATTAATTAAAAAAAAATAAAAAGCAAAATAAATTTTTTCTTTCCATCACCAGCTCTTTTAATACAATCGTATGTTTTTTAAAAACCTTCAAAATAAGCAGGAAAATTTCTAGCTGCAGAACTTAATTATAAGCAAAAAAAAGTAAATAAAAATAGTTTCTACAACTATAGACAACACATAAGGTGACCACTATGATTATTATCTTTTAAAAAATACATATTGCTCAAAATATAAAAAAATAAACAACAAATAAAATAAGGATTATCATCTGACTTTGTCTTATAACTTTAGAAGGTCATAAAAAAAAAACATTTCCTAGTGGATCAAAAAATTGAAACAAATAAATTTGTTTCAAGTATAACCTAAAATGTACAACAGCAAAATAAATCTCAAAAATTTTAATAATCAAAACAACTCTCGATAGTGCTTAGACACAAAAACAAAACTCAAAACCACAGAAATACCCAGACAACAAAAATAAATAAACAAAAACTACAAATAAATAAAAAGCATGCGACAGACATTTACAAGAAAAGATCATTAAAAAATTGTAAATACATGAGAGAGAGAGAGAGATAAAAATATATGTATAAAAATCCATTATAAAGTGGACATGTATTAACCTTCGGGCTGGTGCATGATATTGGTTAGCAGCAGCAGGTGCGCGGCAGCATTTACACCGCTTTTGTTTCCTTCCATATTTAAAGCTTGTAGCTCCTTGTTTTTGTGGAAATTAGTTTCCTCAATAGGTAATTATAATAAAACATTTATTTCGAATTAAAAAAAAAAATATATTGAACACGTTTTTTTTTTAAGACAAATAATACTTAGGCCCGCTCATGTTCCGGGTATACTGATGGCTTTATTAAACCTAGGAAATAGTTATTGGAGAATACCTAAAAGAGCTGATAAGCTGGAATACTGAAAAATCAAAGGGGGCATGTTTTTTGAAAAGGCGGTGTAATGCCGCCCACGCGCCCGCTCGAAGGTTAAAACAGTAATAAAAATGAATATGATAGAAACATTGCATTTCTATTTAATTATACTTGTAATAAAACATTAAAATAAATACATAAAGAAGAAAAATAAAATACAAAAGTAGTTAATATGACACAAGGTAATAGAGATCATGGAATCTTAATGTATAGATAAGAGTACCAGAATTTTAATTTTAAAAGATAATACTAGCCTAATAGAATAAAATAACTAAAGAGGTTAATAAAATGTAACACAACAATATTGTCACCACAATTTTTTAATAATTAATAGACGCGTTTCGACTTATAATGTCATCATCAGTATGCGTGTTAACTTAGTAAGAGTAAATACTGTACTCTATAGTCATAATTATGAAGTGGTACCACAAAATCTCAGTCAAAACAACTAACTATTTAGAATAAAATAAATTTTACTTTAGAAAAAAAATTATATTGTTGCTTGTATATTGTGAAATTTAGTAGATGGTTTTCAAAACGAAAAGACAGGGGACAGATTGCAAGTGATAAGAGGCATGTCTATTCACTAAAAATGCAATCAATTGAATTATTATTAAAAACTAATAATGTTTTAACAACAAAGAGACATGGTCTTGTGTCTCCCAAATGGGAAAAGTCTTGTTGTCTGACCTCCTCTATCCCTGTATTTTCAGTCTGAAAGCCGCCCTAGTCTAAAACAAAGATTTAGGCCCTGCTCACACGGAGCAACTCAAAACAAACTCAACTGACAACTCCAGTCATTTTTGAGTTGACTATGAGTTTCAACCTGTGTAATTGAATGGGACACCGCACACGGACAAACTCATTACAAACTGGGTTTGCTTTCTGTCAACTCAAAAATGACTGGAGTTTCCAGTTGAGTTTGTTTTGAGTTGCTCCGTGTGCGGACAGCCTTAATGTTGTGAAAACTCGATTCAAATCATGGATGTCTTCACACTAAATTATCTTAAAAATTGGCAAAGTCTTATAATAACTCCCAACAATTTTAGCATATCTGTTAATTAACAAGATAATGTCCACACTATCTTTCTTAATATCAAATATTTTTCTAATTTATTATACCCATTTATTTATTTGTATTTCCCCAGTCATAATGAATAATAAGTTGTCAATTGAAAAATTATTTAAGAAAATGTTATAATGTTGTGTGTGGTAGTACCCATGCTATAGTATAATCAATTGTTTTTAATTTTTTTCTTTTAAATAAATAATAAGTAAAAATTGATTTTTGATAGTTTTAAATAAATTTAAAAAATATATATTTTTTTGTGCTTTAAAAAAAAATAAATAAAATTTAATACCACTTGGAAAAGAAAAAATAAACTAATGAGACAAAAGAAAAATTATATTTATAAATAAATTTATTTATTCATAACATTTGACAGTCTGATTTTTTTGGAATAAATTTATAAATAGAAAGTTACTATACCTCTCTAAGTGAATTTTGAGAACCTCTCATTGTAAATTTTGGTACTCCCTGGAAGCGTTTAAAAAAGGAAATTCAAGCCATAATTAATAGTGGACTAAAATAAATGTGATTTTATTAATTTTTCATAGAAGATTTTTTGATACTTTTTGATAATAAAATATAATATACATTTTAATAAACAAATTTAAAGGAGAAATAAATGTAACACTTTCTAAGCAAGTGCCATTTTATTATATGATGATTTCCTACACAAGTTAATTCTTCTAGTTAAAAATAATAAGACTTTATTATTTTAGAGTTAATCATTAACAGTGATAAAAGTAGAGCGTAAGTGGTTAAAAAATAATTATTATTATTTTTACTTTTTTATAATTTTTTATTTTAACTTTTTCTTTTATATATCGATTAACAATGATTTCTTTTATATATATTGATTGATTAGGTCAAGGTGAGATAATTTTATCACCAGTGAAAAACATGTCTCAGTATTTAAAACTTTGTTTGAAAATAGTTGCAAGTATGCAAACCAGTCAGCATGATCACCAGTGAGAAACATATATCTCACCCCTCTAGGATTTCAACTCACCAAGTATATTAGTGATTAAAACTTTGTTTCTTTCTTTGTTGTGTGTTGTTTTGTTTTTAAGATAAATAATGAGTAAATAATTTAGTACTAAATTACTTAGTATTTAGTACCAAAGTACTAAATTACTTACTTATTATTTAAAAAACAAAAAAAAGACACAAAAGAAATGAATGGTTTGCAAGTGGCAAACCACTTCAATAAGTCACGAGTAGCCTCAGAGTAGTGTAGCAGAGGCGCCACTTGCCACCCTCTACCACGCCATACCAGTGTAAATTGGGCCTTAAGTTAGCATATAGAGGTGGCACAAACCAGCACCACGCCAGACCCACGCCACTCGTGTGTGAATTGAGCTTAAGGTGGTGTGGAAAGGAGTGCACGTTTCATGGTAAATAAGCAGGTAAATTGAGGTTTTTTTTTTTTTTTTTTTTGGGGTTTTAGTCCCGTTCGACTGCTTAGGCCATTACAGGACAGGGGTTATCAGGTAAATTGAGGTTATCTCCGAAACCGTTACACCTACGAATAAAAGTCATGAGATCTTTTTTTTAGGAAATGTTCTAAGCTACAAATTAGATTACTTGTATTTTTTTCTGTAAAAGTGACTGTTAATGAGATATTCACAAAAAAAACGATTTTGATGACCTTTGACCCTGCGTAGTTCTTTTAGCGGCACTCCGATCAATGGGGACTTTAGACATTTTGTTTAGAACCTCAATATCAAGGTTCATGCCAAAATGCAGCTTTCCCCTAATTTTTCCGAAGTTTAGCCTTTTTTGTCTAATTGCACTGGACTATTATAGAGATTTGACTTTGCTACCTATATTTACATGAACCTATAAACCTTTAAGTAAAAATATTTACAATTGAATTTCTTTAATAGAATAAATAATATAAGACTTTTTAAACAGACATAAAATACACATTAATTCATTAAAAAAACACAGATCTTTTTTAAATGTAACTTTTTCTCTTTTTTTTTGTTAAAAAGAATGAATTTGGATGAATAAAACAAAGTAAACACACAATACAATTATTATTAAGTTTGTTATTAACACATAGAGGTCAAAGAGGGCATAGGGAAATAGTGGAAAAGTATTACTTAATATTGCTCTTTCCTAATGTTATATTATTAATTATATTACTATTTATAACTTAAACACTTTCTTTTTTTAACCAATTATCTAAAATAATTTATCCGTGTTTTGACTGAATATTTTATTTTTTTGATGATATAAATGCAAATCCTAAGTTTATGTATGGACTAAGATTGAATGATCTAAATATAAATTTATTTTGCTGAAATGGCTATTCCACAACACTGTTTGCATATTGTTTCTGCAAAAAAAAAAAAATGGAGGAAATAAAAATGTTAAGAGTGCGAAATTTTAACCCTCATAAACTATAGTTGCTCTGCCTCTTGATTTTAATAAGTAGCCTGTTTAATTTTATGAATTCTACAATAAAAAAAAAAAGAATGTATAACCTAACCTTATTCAATTTCAGGGATCATACCGATTGACTTCCTAGCAGAAAAAGAAGGAAAAAGAACAACAAGAATAAGAGATGGGCATTGAGGCAATGGCAGGACCAACCACATTCAAGACCTTGGCGGATGGCATGACAGGGAACATGGTGAGGTGAACACAATGGCTATTGGGGCATGGTTTTCAAGATAGGAAAAGTACCAAGACTAAACTGAATGCACTGTGGGGATGTGAAAGATAAAACACTCCACACTTTTGTCATCTTAGGAGAGAATGTGAATGGTATTAATCGTGGATGCAGTTACCCCTGAAAACTTGGTCAGCAGAATGCTGGGAAACGAGAACTTTCCCTAGTACAGAGCAAGAATGTTACATTTTTCAGCAAAACGATGCTGTGTGATAATAGTATTAATTCATAACTTCAAAGAATTAGTAGTAGTAGTCTATTACTTCCTACTACAATGGGTAGGACAAACCACTTGTTCGAACCTTGCAATTAGGCCATCACTTAGGCCCTTATTTCACCCCGCGGTAGAGAATTCCAGCCACTTCACACATCATACATTTGTACATTGTACCGCCGAAGCGAGTATGATGTGATCAATAGTGAGCCATATAAATCAGAGCGTCACGGCGAGGAATCCAAAGAATTAAGTAGACAGAACCTTAGATGTATGCCCCAACAATATCCCATCCCCTTGCACAGAAACAATGTAAAGAAGAAAATCTCTCACAAATGCACAGGGAAAATTAGGAAATTTCAGCAAAATAAATTTATATTTATTAATTAAACAAATATATTGTTTGTAAAAATATATATTTTTAGAATGAGGTTAAGAATTTATTATTAAGGAGCCCTCAGGGATTATTACAGGAATAATAAGGGGAAAAGGGGTAGTATGGGGTGACACTTACTGGGTATGGGCAGAAAAGCTGTTGGGTTTTCCTTACCGGAGGAAAGATAAGACCANAATGATATAAATATAAATTCATTTTGCTGAAAGGGCTACCCCACTACACTGTTTGCATATTGTTTCTGTAAAAAAAATGGAGGAAATAAAAGTGTTAAGAGTGCAAAATTTTACCCCTCCTAAACTATAGTTGCTCTGCCTCTTGATTTTAATAAGTAGCCTGTTTAATTTTATGGATTCTACAATAAAAAAAAAAAAAAGAATGTACCTCCTCGCCTTTACATATAAAAAATGGAGAAAAGAACAACTGGGAAGAGAAGGAAAGAGGCGAGCACTGAGACAATAACGCAATGGCTGGACCAATGGCATAAGGAATCAACCGGCAGATGGACTGCCAGGCTCATTCAAGACGTGGGTGGATAGCATAACAGGAAACATGGTGAGTTGAACTCAACATGACATAATTGCTATTGTGACATGGCTTGCAATATAGGAAAGACACTGAGAACAAACTCAATGCACTGGGGTGATGTGAACGATAAAACGCTCCACACTTTTGCCATCTACACTAAGTGGAACAAGGAGAGAGAGTGTCAGGTATTCATCATGGATGGAGTTACCCTCATGGATGGAGAAAACTTGGTCAGCAGAATGTTGGGAAACGAGAAGAACTGTCTAGTACAGAGCAAGAACAGAACGTTTTTGAGCAAAAATATGTGGCGTGATAATATGAATTCATGAATTATTCAAAGAATTAAGTGAAGAGAAAACTCAGATGTACGCCCCAATAATTTTCTATCCCCTTGCACTGAAACAATGTAAAGAAGAAAATCTCTCACAAATGAACTGGGAAAATTAGGACATTTCAGCAAAATAAATTTATAGTTATTAGTTAAACAACTTATATTGTTTATAAAAATAAATATTTTTAGAATGAGGTTAAGAATTTATTATTATGGAGCCCTCAGGGATTATTACAGGAATAATAAGGGAAAAAGGGGTAGTATGGGGTGACACTTACTGGGTATGGGCAGAAAAGCTGTTGGGTTTTCCTTACCGGAGGAAAGATAAGACCAACAGGTGGGCGTATATGTCTCGTCCACACTGGCTCCTCTTTCTTAACAGCCTATGTAAACATACAAACAATAAACAAAACTCCAGCCTTGTTTGTGTGCGCTAATATTTCTACTCTATTTGCCAATCCTCACTTTCTAGCTCATAGAAATAAATAAATAAAACATTAAACTCAGCAAAAAAAAAAAAAATTATACAAAATAAATTTGTAGTGTTTAAATTTAGGAACTTGTTTAACGCACTCACTAGAAAAAAATATTTCTTTTTCAAAAAATAATAATAAGTGCATAAGAAAAGCATCAAATCTCCTTAAAAATATTATGAAATTAAAATTCAAAAATATAAAATTAGCATTGGGTTTTGTGTTTTTTATAACTAAATAAAATAAGCAAGCAGAACTTAAAAAACAACAAGTGTTAAGAACAACAAAAAAAAATAATAAATAGATTATTCGTCAACAATCCATAAAAATTATAATCTAAATTATAATAAAACGAATTTATATATAAAAATGTTATATTACAAAAAAAAAAAAAAAGCTATTAAAGATTTTAAGCAATATACCTAGTAGTGTTACTAAATCATAGTACACATCTAATTATTTAAATTTAAAAAATCTATACTTAAAAAGATCAAGGAATATATCTAATACTCTAAAATAAAAGTATCTAGAATGGAAAACATGCCTCTGGAATTTAAACTTAAAACATAATGGTTAGCTAATAATGTGTAAAAAAAAAAACCTATGTGAAAAACAGAACTTTTTTTCAATTCTTAAGGTCTTGAGAATATTAAGACTATGATGCATGAGTGACAGGGAATACTTAGGTAAGAAAATAATTCTATTTATTATAGAAATTTAAAATTGCTTCTTGATTGCCCTTACTATTTCATTTACTAGGCCTTGCCTCGAATCAAGGAAAGGAAAATTTAAAAAAGCAAAATCGATCAATCTAGTGTAAAAAAAAGAAAAAAGCACAAATAGCTTTTCTTTACTCGATGGCGCTGCAGCCCATTAAAGTTTCTAGCCTATTTAACAAAATCTCTTCAATCCTCTTGATTTCTTGATCCACGGCGCCTTAACTCTTTAGTTCCGAAGAGAATTTGATTAGTAATGAGGTATACTTCTCTAACCCTCTTCCAAATCCTTCAACCATAGCAATTCAATTCATAGGTCTTCCTTGTCTTCTTCTAAAGTTGGCAATCTTGAGGTATTTGCTGGGGGCTTGGTCATTACCACCCTTTAGTTGGACATTATTAGAAAACAGGTAGGAGAGTTAACTAGCTATGTTTTGACACATTAGCTATGTTAAGAAATATGGTATTGTGTTTTATTTTCACTAATATATGTTGCTTGTTCTTTAAGTTGTATTCACCAAGAATAATTTCTACAAAATCAGCTAAGGTTAGTAAAAATAGCTAATTTTAGTCTAGTTTCTACTGACACAAAAGCAGAAATAATTAAAAAATTTAATTACACCAAAAATCCTCAACTTCAGATGAGTTAAACGATACTTTCTACACATAATAATAATTGTAGATTTACATTTTTTTTCCGGGGGCTTTTACGCCTAAAGACACAGGCCACTTAGGTGGGCCCATTGACAAACCCGGGTTAGGAACCTAACTTCTTCACATTTGAGTGAAGTGTCTGGTCTTTAACGATGACTCTCTTTCGATGTGACTCGAAATGAGAGTGTATTTCATGGTTTCCAGGCTGAAACCTGGTGGCGCCACTCTTACGAGCAACTACCTATTTATTTAAACAATGCTGGGTGGACATTGAGCAGAGGGTCTGGTCTGGGAATTGAATCCAGAGTTCAAGGTCAAGTGGACACCCCCGTCCTACTAACCATGCCCGATGCTGCTTTACTTCTGTGATCGAAAGGCAAGCGCTCACTGCTGCGGGCTACCCAGGCCCCCAGATTTACATTGGGAAAACCATCTAATAAGTTCTGGATATTGGGTTGGAAGTTCATAAATTAAATTTAAGAGTTTCTAATGAAAGATTTATAATCAGAGTAATCCTTTGTCAAAAAACCATTTGACTTTTTGTCCCAATCTACTCTTATAGAAAATATTAGATCTGCTTCAAAATTTACATTTAATAAATGCCAACTACATCTCTAAGTTAACAAATAAGAGCATTTGGAGGTAAACATAACCGGAATCTAGTAGTAGTAAACATAACATTTGGAGGAATCTAGTTTACCATAATTAAAGTCAGAACTGAGAAACTCAACCATCAAGACATTTAAGGATAAACCCACCAATCCAGACTTCAGGTGATAATTCAACATATCAATCAGATAACATGTAGTTTTTAATATGTCAATTAGATGTGTTTATAACAATATCAATTACTCTATTTTTCTTAAAGGTAAACATTCAATTAAGAAAAAAAGAAAACAGAAAAAAGAATAACTCGCTAACAATAGAATGAATATCTGTGACAGTTACTCCAAGAGTGATTTAGATTGTATTTCAAATGAAAAATGTTAACTTATAATTACCAATAATGTAAAACTGGGTAATCAATTCAAGGCCTGAAGATGCCCATGTACAGGCAAAATATAGTCGAATTAAGAATTAAAAGATGTTTTTAAAAAAACACATTTTTCATCCCTTAATAAGGATCTAAAGAAAAAGAAAATCAAAAAAAGAATAATAAAGTATTTATTGAAAAAGAGGAAATACAACAATAAAACTAGGTGAAGAAATAATATCATGTGACTCCAAATTACCCATCTCAGTGAATCAATTAACAGCTTAGATAATTAGCACTAAATTAGTTGAGAGCAAACCTTTGTATAACCTTGTAAAAGCATCACTCGTTATGAGTGACCAACCTTTGCCTTGACTTCCTACATTGCAGTTTAAATCTGTTCAACTCTTAAAGAGATAAAAAAAAAAAATCAAGAGCAACAATTTTTTTTAAAAAAATTTTAGGGGGGAAAAATCAATAAAATTCTAATAACAATTATTTTTTTTCTAAATTTTTTTTTTTTCTTTATTAGCAAGAAACTTATTAGTGTCCTCAAGGAGTATACTCTTTGGAAGATATTAGTTCTGTAAGTTTTGAAAAATATTATATACTAGAAGATTTTCCCTTGGACTTTATGCCCAATTATAATGTAGAGATAAATAAATACATAAATTATACCAGTTCCTAAGTGAGGAAATGATGCATAAAAATATTTATTTAAAAATTTTTAAAAATATACATATTAACTGCTCAACACAATTAAATCATACCTTTCTCAAAGAGAATAATTTTAAAATTTTCACTAATTTTCCAATTTATTATAATAATTCACGTCAAAAACAAATAAAATAAAGAAAGTGTAAATGAAGGAAACTTTGAAGAAATCAAGTCCTGAGCTCCCGAGCAGTAATTTTGATTACAAAACAGAATGAAAATGATTTGCAGTACAAAAAAATAAAAATTAAAGCTTGGATAGGCTTCAAGGAGAATGTGTGAAATTGAACTGAGGTAACTCGATGAAGTGTCAGAGGATTTGATGGCATCATGGATGTCAATATTTACAAATAATATTTTGACTGTTAGGTTTGCTTTTGACCGTTCTATAACCTTCAGTCATAAATCAACTAATAGCTTTAAGAAAACAATGATATTTGTTCATTTGAAAAGGGTTAAACATAAGTAATTGTATTTTGCACACAACACAGAAACACATAAAACCTCAAAAGAAATAAGACAGTCAAGAATAAGCTGATATGAAATTTTATTGCCTGGAGGAAATGAGATGTTTTAGATTTCTAATCATGGTCAAACTGAGTTTATTAAGAAGATCATAAAATGTTATTTCTCCCTCGGTCAGAAAGTTTTACCCAAATTGAATTAGCTGTGTTCCATTAGTTTTTATTTAGAGAGAATTTCCAAAGCATTATTCGATCAATATGTATAAGAAGTAAAACGCCCAAAGAAATTAATTTGGAATTATTGTATTTTATAAAAATAAATAAAATTAAAATAAATAAAGTTGATGCCTTAAGTTTTTGTCTAATTAACAAGAGGGAAAGCCAAAATAAGCATTCCTAATTTCTTCTAAGGATTAGAAAAATTATGCCATTTGGAAAATAAGTACATACAAGACAGTTCTGCTCCCCTGCTCCCACAATCTGATTTTATTTAGCTCTTCTAAAGGAGACAGCATATACCAATGGATTAAATCATTTGGTTTTGAACACATTGCAGAGAGCATTCTCCTGTTGTAAAACACATTAGGAGTTGATTCTTCTAATGCATTTCAAATTGAGGGATTTACACTATTAATAATAATATATTCTCCTCAGGTAGATCTAAATAGTTCTTAAAGTTATGATAAATTAACATTATTAAACTATTTTAAGCTATAAAGCCACAATATGGTAAGTCAAAATCATTTAGAGACAACTGCATCTATGAGATTGTATGTATACATACTTTTGAAACGACAACAGGGATAATTCTTGAGATTTTTGCATTTTAGGTGAGCTATTTCCCTAGAAAATAATCTAAAGGATTAGTTTAAAATTCACACAATACCAAATACAGTAGAGTCCCGCTAATCCGAACTAATTCGGACCGAACCCAGTTCGGATTAGGCGGATTTTTGTAAATTAACATAGGAAAAGCTACAATTTCTGATTGGAAAAAAAAAGAAGTAAGATTGAGAAGTTTTGCGCTGCCTCAAGTGAAAAGACCATTGAAAAACGTAGTAAGACGACTGTTCCATCTTACGATAAATTAGACAAAGCACTTTTCCTATGGTTTTCTCAAAAAAAGACTGAAAGGAATCCCTATCACTGGCCCTAATCCAAGAAAAAGCTCTTCAATTAAACAATCTCATGGATGGTGACGCATCATTTAGTGCAAAAACCTGCTCAGATTAGGCGGATTTTCGGATTAGCGGGGTTTAGATTAGCGGGACTCTACTGTACATTGTACACTAAGATAAGATTTAGACTAATTTATTTTATTTTATCAATGTAATAATTCTAACACCTCACAAGTTTAGAAACTTGTTTCTTCATAAAAGAGCATAAAAACAATACTTTGAAAAACATTAAAAATATTAGCCTTTATAACTTTTAATATAGTTTTCAAAAAAGTGCCCATATAGACAAAAAAAAAACTAACAGTGGACCACAAACTAATAAGTCTTTAAGTCAACAACCTATAAGTCAATTAATAGTCAAAACAGAGTTACCAACAATGCAGAGCAAAACTAAACTAAAACAAACTAAATAGAGACAACAAACCAAAAAATTTACCAGAGAATTGGACTTACAGGTTTACAGATGTAAACCAATGATATTTAAATGTTATATATACAGAGCATTCGATGTTTATAAATAAACAATTTACTCATTTCAAAGAATATAAATAAAATGTTAAAATTAAACTTAACATAAATTTATTAATAAACAAGGTGCCCGAAGAATTAAGCTAAGCAATACCGAACTCAAAATATGTCGACAGAATTTAAAAAAAAAAAAAAAAAAACTATTTCACATCAAAGTTAGTTCTATTTCAAATTCAAACAAGTTATGAATTATGTATATTATTATTAGTTTTATTTGAAAATTATTTTTTATTTTCAACTGAGGTAAGGGGGATTTTTTTTATTTTTGCAGTATTGACCAAGATGGCAAAACACTAATATTTTAATTGATTTTAGTGTACACATTGTGAATGAATTGTCCCTTATTTAGTGCAATATTAGCAATTGTGATTTTTACACAAATTGTTTTGCTTTGGAACTACACTGTTTTCCTAGAAAATTGAGATAAGTTAAACTGCATGATAACCGCTGGGAGCCAACAAATTGACTCTGTTGCGCCTATTACTAAAATAGTAGTAAATAGTTATCTAAAAGTCCCTGGCCTCTTACAGGTGTTGTTGCACACAATTTACGCCTCAGAGGTAAATTTATTGTGTAACATTTAAGCTATTTTATGAGATTTATTTATCTACTAACAGTATTTATAGCTAAAAACAGAATATTGAGCAGTCTTTCTTCAAAATATAAAAACCAACCTTAATAATATTTTCATTTATTAAAAAAGGTGTTATAAAACAATTCTTTGTCTGAGTAAAACAATAAGTTATTTAAAAATAAAAAAACACAATAATTTACCTCTGAGGTACAGATATTATTATTGTTAAATATATAGTAAGAATTTGTCCAAAAATTTAACATGAATTGAGTAGCAAAGCTCTACCTGTGTTGAGTACTCAAACGTATTTAGTAAAATACTGTGTGAAGGGTTTTTCTAAATTAATTTTCTACCATTTTACTAGATCTGTTATAAGTGGACGATAGTGTCTATATTCCATGTTTCTAATCTACTCAACAGCTCCTGTACTTATTCTAATAGCTCTATTATCTGTTCATTGTTATTTCAAAATTTATTTTCAAGTTTTATTAAAACAAAAAAAAAAAAATTTAAAAAATAGGATAAAAGAAATTAAAATAAATAAAGAAGTGCTAAAATAAAATAAAAAAATCAGTGCCCTAGCACTTAGCTACGTAAACGCATACACATGTTAAAATAAAAAAATAAGCTACTTTAGCGTCATGCTTACAAAATTAAAAAAAAAAAAAAAAACATGCACTCTACGAAATAAAAATTAAAACTCCGCAGGATCGGAGATAAAAACACGGAAGATATTCTCACACCTTAAAAAACAAAAATTCAGATACATTTGAAGAGTTATCGGTATTGCACAAAATCATGCGCTAAATGAATTATGTGCAATACTCTGCTGAAATATATAATTAATATTTTAAGCTAAAATAAAGTGCTGCTGTATAGAAAATGTTAAATAATCCTTCATTACCTAAGTTTATTTTTACATCAATAACGAGCACCATCTTCCAACTATAAATATTAACGTAAACATTCTTCATAGAAATTAGAAACAAAATTTCCACCTTGTTTAAGAATTTAATTTTTTTTTTTTTTTTTTTTAAATTTTGCATTATTTTTTATGTATTATTTTATATACACTTAATATTATATTAGATATACAACACAACATCAACATAATATTACTAATAAAAATGTTGTTTTTTGTAATTTTATAGACTATACGTACAAAAATTTGCATCCCTCTAGTCGGTAAATTAAAGGCGTAAGAATATCGTCTGTCTGATTGCTTCAATCTCCAGTCCTCTGGAGCCTTAATAAGAAATAAATAAAGTAAAAATAAATTAAAGCATGTACTGACAATATATTTTTTTTCCCTAATTTTATTTTTTAACTTTGATAATATTAATAATTTAACAAGAAAAATAATTTTAACAAAAAAAGATGAGCTTCTTCATTAAGATTTCAATTATTATTATGTCAGAATTGATGTTTCAACGCCAAATTTTTATAATTAACTTTAGAAAATATTTATAAAACATTAATGATAATAAATCTACTATAGAGAAAAATGTGAGGACATGTAAATAGAGATATAATATAAAACTGCCAAACTTCTCTAGAATATTAAATTAAGGTAAAATTATTTATTTGTTAATACTTTTAAAATCAACATGTAGAATGCAGTAATTAGAGGTGGGTAATAACTGTTATTTGACGGTAACAGGTTATGACGTTCCCGTTATCGAACGTTAACAGGTTCCATTAACAGGTTATTGGGTAATAGGTTCTTATGGTCTCCGAGTAGACTTGATGGGCAAAAAAAAAACTTAAATTTTATAAACAAGATAGTGTTTATTACGTACACTCAGGAATGTTATGACACACTAAGAAGACAAATAAATTTAATTCTAAAGTATACAATTTTGCATAACATATATTTTAATTTAACTATCATTATTTCAATATGTATGTCAATTTAAATTAAATCACCCTAATAGTGTAGACTCCACGCGTATGCACGTGCACAGAGTAAGTGTACTTTACAAACGACAAGAAAGAGACAGAAACCATTTTTTGCAATGATCTAACAGGAAAGGGGGAGGGGGGTTGTGAATTTAACAAGAAAAACAAAAAAGGCACCCTTTTGAGGGCGATAAAAACATGTAATAAATAAATATTAGTCTAAAATTCTAGTATCGATGAGGTCCTATAGAGACGTATAATATAATTATAATAAAAGTTGTTAGAGGAAAATCGGTCCAGTAGAACCGGAGATAATACGTATGTTAGTTACGTATGAATAGCGGGGGGGGCGGAGAGGGGCCTAAGTAGCGCAAACCTGACCCGGGGTTTCTGAGGTATTATCCTACTCAGTCTCACTCCCCACCCAGGCCGGGCCCACGGCCGCTCACTACAACTATACAACCGAGCGCCTCTACCCTACTAGTCTACAACCGTACACCAAGAATCTTGCAAACCTTGACGTTTGTTTCGTTTTAACATTATTTAAAATGGAAATAACGGAAGATAACATTACAGGGAACGGAAACGGAATCCGAAAACGGTAACGGAAATGAATAACATAACTGATTTGATAATATAACGTAATGAAGAGTTAAGTTATAATATAACGGGTAACGCTTCATTAATCTTAACTAATACCTCATAACCTAATACCTCAGGAGTTAAAATAACTCTAAAGTTAAAATAACGTTTAAGTTATAATATAACGCATCATATTATAAGCTAATACCTGAGACGTTATTAATGCTGTTATCAACAGTCCCGCTGCCAGGTGGAATATTTTTGAACTAAACTAGAGCTGTAACTACATAACTCATCCCCCTTTCTTACTCTGAGATAATGTATACCGTCTACCGCCGCGCCGTGCCACTGCCAGTCGGAATACTTATAAATTAGACTAGAGTTACTCGATAACAGGTATTTTTCGATATTACGTTATCTGAGGAACGGCTCCCGTACAATAACAGGTTATTTTTAACAGTTACGTTATTAACGACACACCTCTAGCAGTAATTAGCTTTGTTCCAACCACACCTCAAACTAGTTTCAAACTAGTTCCAAACTGTACAACGCATGTGCATTAGCAAAAAACGTTAAAGTTTGGTCCGATGCGCATGCGTCGGACAGTTCCAAACCAGTTTGAAGTGCGGTTGGAACAAACCTATTATTTTGTTATAGTTTTTGTGCTTAAGGAGAAAACACCTTGTTTGGAGTGCTTAGAGTAGCTGCAAATAGTTAATTTTTATACTTTAAAATTAATTAAGTTTAAATATAAATTATTATTAGATCAAATTTGAATATTAGGGTCAAAAAAAAAATGTTAATCATAGAGAAGTTTCACAGTACATTATTCGATTTCAAAAAAAGCAAACACAAATCACCATATATATTAGTAAATATAAAATTTAAAAACTAATGTTAATGTAATGTAAAATTTTCAAAAAAAAAAAACAATAACTGCTTTTGTATCTACCCCATCAAAAAAGTAAAATAAAACAAAAAATAATAATTAACTACACAAAAATAACGTTTCTCTTATCAAAATAATAAAAATAAATAAATAAAACATGCTTCATATTGATAATCAAATAAATTACTTTTAATTAATAACTAGTATTCCCAGAAAATTATGATTCTATCAAAAGTATGCAAAAGAAAAATAAAATTGCAGATACATTACCATTTATATTAACCGTTACACAATATTTTAGATTATTAAGATTTAAATTTATATTATGAGTCCTTTTAGTTCAAAAAAAAATAATTGTAAAATAAAAAATTATTCTCAAAAAGAATCGTTAGTTAGAAATTGAGGGTGGCGAGTATCAGTCAAAGGCAAAAATAAAGTTTTGGATTTACCCATGTTTCAGGAAAAATTATTTTCTTCTTTAATTTCTATTTAATTGACTATCAGTACGACATAGTTAAAATCGTTTGATACATAAAACTGAAAACAGAATTTGACAAACAGTTCAAAATGAGAAACTTACATTGGAAGGCCATACAAATATTTGAAAAGTAATGCAACATTAAGTGAAGTTAATATCAATTTTGAAGAGATTAAAAAAATGGAATATTGATTTTAAAACTTGTAAACAAGTCAAAAAAATTTTAGTTTTACCATTTAAATTATGGAAATATTAATTTAAATAAGAAATTGGATATTAATGGTAATCCATGACAAGAGAATTAATATCATAAAAAAATTATTAAAGAGAAAAAGGTACATAAAAATGCACCTTTATCACTGGTAATTGAACCAAGGACTCCTATATTCTAGACCCGCGATCTTACCCATTCCTCCACCAATTGGTAAGGGTGCTGAATAGAATACCAGGAGTTCAAGCTTCAATCACGACGATGGAACACAATTTTATCCATCTACCTCCCTTCCTTTTTACTTTCTCTTGAATGTAAGGCGTAATAATGAACAAAAAGAGAAAATAATAATATAAATTTACATGTTTTAAGGTCTCCTGAGTTCAAAAAAGTAATTATTAAAAAATGACTGCAGTCTGTCCTCTGTATCAGATAGATTTTTTAAAGTAATTTTATAGAAACTTTTTTACATCCATTCTTGTTGTAAAATATACATATAAAAGTTTTAAGCCATTTATATACATAATTTTAATTACTTTTAAAACAATCAATTAATTATTTACTAGAGAAATTGTTTTTGATTATATATCGGTATTGTACCTTGTATTATTTTACTATTATTAAATTAAAAGCAGTGATGTAAGAGAAACACTAAATAACCCATTTAATACTTGCAAATTTAAAAAACATTTAGTTGGTAAACACAAAAATCCCACGTCCATTGCAATTCAAAAGAGAATTTGGAGATTAAGCAACATTTAAATTTCTATAACCCTTTCATGGCTTTTATCTGTTTAGCAGTGACATACTCTGAACGCTATTGTAGTAATAAACAATATTGTTTAAAAAGTTTATAATAGGGAGGCTGTAAACAAGTGAACTCATTAGCCTGCCTGCATTTGACTTATTTTGTTTAAAATGGAAAAGACATTGTTAAAAAAAGGGTTGTTAGCAAGCCCTTGATCAATTGCTAAAGCCTTAGCAACGAAAGGGTTCACTGAAATTTAAAAATTTCTCAATCGATCTCAGTAAAGAGAAATTAAAAAAAAAGAAAACTGATTTTGAAGTACAAAATGGGTCAGTGAGATAGTCTACATAAAATAAGATGTACTTACTAGTTCTGAGATTGGAGGCACTACAGGGGCCGAATGTATCGGAGGTATGTGGTGTTGAGGCATGGGCTGGGGCGCTGCTGCAGCTTGTGTAGGAGTAGGTGTCCTTGAGTCTTCAGCAAGACCAGCCGGGATCTTCTGGTACTTGGGTAGCCTGGCTCTCATCTCCTCCTGAACCAGAAATAAACAACGATTAAGAATAAAATGTTAAAGAATATTTAGACAGCCAAAATAACAAATCGGAAATTAATCATTTGGTTGACTTATTTAGTAGTTCCAATTGTTTTCTTGGAAGAGGAATCAAAGTCTGAACCAGTAAGACCTCATATGCGATTCCATGCAGCAAAGCCAGCTTATCAATATTTTCTCCATTATCAACATATCCACAAAGCGAACTGACTATTAATCTTTGGTTGGTATCTTGACAATTATATTTGGCAGAGGTACAGAGTGTAAACACCTTACTCAAAGGAAGCAACCTTAGTCCTTCCTTCACTTGGTAAAATGGTTAAACCAAAAAAAATATTCTACCTAAGCTGAGTTAATGCAGGACAGTTGATAAGGTGAGAAGTGGAGTCACACTACCTACTAAATGGGCTTTCAGTACCAAGAAGGTAAATGCTTTTTTAAAAGACTTAGGTCTGTAACAATGCCTGTCAAAAGGGGAACATTTTATCATATGACAATAATAGCCATCTATTTCCATAATAAAAGATCGTTGCATTTCAGAATAAGCACAATTTTATATTCAATAAAATTCAACAGGATCCATAGTTATGTAATGAAGGTGCAACAGAGATACTTAGAATCAAAGAATAAGCTCTAGTTTTCAGGATTAATACAAGGGGGAAAAATAGGTTAAATGGCTTAGCTACGTTAATCATCCACCAACTATGGTATTTTGTTAACGATGAGCAATTAATGGAAGATGTAGCATGAAAATTTGCATCTAATATCCGCAAACTATTGTTTCAAAATATAAATTGGATAGCCCCAGCAACTCTTTATCAGAAAACTGCAGTATTTGCGATCCGATAGTATCTCTATTCTCAAAAACGACTAATTTGGAGATAAAGGTCTTACTTTTTCACATTGCACAAATGTTTTAACTCCACATTATTTATGGTGGAGCTGAGTATAAAAATGGAGCTTGGTTCCATTTTTTTAATTAGTGAATAAAACTAAAACACTTCATACCAAACTTCGGAATGATAGAGACATCATAGTTATTACAACGCTTTAATAAAATTTAAATATTACAATCAAGTTTAATTAAAACAAAAGCCAACGAACCAGGGAGAGATCTTCTGTAGGGTGTATTATTCTACTAGTTGCACTAACAGTAGTTATATGTGTAACTTTCTCACCACTAGTGCTAGGACTACTACTGCTTGCACTAGAAGAACTTGTACTGGCACTCTGAGAACTAAACACAACAAACAAATTTTACAAATCACAACTTTACAACATTTACAAGCATGTGGGTAGCTACTCATAAGTGATATCCATCAACCCTCGTAAACCAGATAATCTAGCCGATGGGAGCAGATGAGTTGATCTGTGTCATCCATCACTACATTGGTAATTAAAAGCTATAAAGTATAGAGTATGGCACTTAAGGAGCAGTAATTATATATTATACTATCTATTAATTAAACATATCACAGACACAGCTTTGTAATAAATCAAAATCATAATAGAGCTAAGGCGCAGAGAGTTGGGACCAACAATGGCCAATAATTAAAAACCAACATCCAATTTCAATAAAAATCAATAGTTGTCTGCATCAATATTTCAAGCCACCCATAATGTTATTATTACTTCTGTATTATTAATTATTAGTAAAGCAATGTTCAGTGGTGAGACTCAGATTTCCAACAGTGAAAGATCAGATGCAATAAATATTTGATTCCTGACATTATTTTCCGATTAATGAACATCTACTAAGTAAATCACACAAGGTACAATTTGCTGAGGATATAACGTCTTGAGGGAATAGCCACTTAATAATATTTACTATTTCGTAAAATTATGATAACAAGAATGTGATAAATAAATAAAAATTTGACTCACCTATAAGCAGGGAAGGTAGGTTTATTGGGGCCAATCTGAGATCCTCCAGGTTTTGACTCTACACCTGAAGTAGAAGCCTGAATAAAAAGATAACACATATTATATTAGATGCAGGAATACACAAGGTTCTTTGTTGTTGGCATAAAAGAAAAGTACAACTTCTACAAAAATAATACTTTTTCTCCTATTCAAATAGATGATAATAGAATGATTTCCAATTCCCAAATTCTAACTTTAAATTTTGCACAACTTTTTTATACAAGAAGCTTATACATAGTGTTTAAACAGGATAATTTTAAAAAAATATTGAAAGGAATGTACAAAGTTTCAGCTGAGTTTGTTTTCACTTACTCAAACTTCATATTATATAGATAAGTGAAAAACAGAATGTTGTTATGAAATATAATGATTATATTGATGAAGACATGGTGAGACCGTGTATCTTTAAATTTGGTTTTAAGAGATATTGTAGTTAAAATATCCAAAAAAAAAATCTGTTTTTACCAAGTATACCCACATATTTTAGCTATTAAGAAATCTAGGATTTTTTACAATATGAGGGTACACAAGGGTAATAGAGCATTTTTATCTGAACATTTTAACTGTAATATTTCAAAAACCCTATATTTAAAGATATGAGGTCACCTTTCACTAATATTTTCAATTCTACTTTTCTTTTAATTAGTAAAGTCACAAGAATTGTTTTTTTGTTTTTTTATTAACATAAATATTATATAATAAATTAAAAAGTTGAATAACGAAACAAGACTTACTATAGCGGCAGCGCTAGGGAAAAGAGGTTTACTTTGCATTGGTGGTCTCGGAGGTACATTTCCTGAGTGACCAGATGTTCCTACACCTGATGGCCCACCAGTCATCATGCTCATCCTGTAATAAAGCATACCATTTATATACAGTTTACGAATTAAGATTTCTATTTGGCTGGTTTAACAACAGAAGAAGATCGTTTGGACAACAAGAGTATGTTTACCCAGGCATGAATGAAGGCATAGGTCCCATGGATGTCATGACACCTCCGTGAGGTGGCACGTTACCGGGGGTGTAGGAAGGAGGAGCTCCTGTAGGGGGCAGACCACTAGGAGGCCTAGGACCACCTTCAGGAACCTTCTTCTTTGTCGGTGGGCCCTCGTCATCACTTCCAGGGGAACCAGCTCGACCTGATAAAAAAAAAAACAAATATTAATTATGTAGGATGACGAGATAGTCCAAGAAACACATTTACTGTAGTTTTGTCACCCAAGTAGAATGCCTGATAGCCAATAATACTAAAATAGTGAGGCAAGCAAGATATTATAGCAGACGATCAAGAGGTAAAGATGCAGATATAAAGGAGGATCTTCAAGGTAAACACTACAGCACTCCGCACACAGAGCAACTCAAAACAAACTGATTACAAACTCAAATCACCAACCAGTTGAATATGAGTTTCAACCTGTGTAATTGAACGGGACACCTCACACAGAGCAACTCATTTCAAACTGGGTTTGCTTTCTGTCAACTCAAAAATGACTGGAGTTTCTAGTTGAGTTTGTTTTGAGTTGCTCCGTGTGCGGAGGGCCTAAGAAGAAAGTTAAAGACCAAGCCTAGTGTATGGTCTAGTTAGCATTATTTCTACAAAAACACCTATAAATCATTAGGTGTAAGAGATTAACAAATTGGTTAAGCAAGACGAGTAAGATTAATCTATTAAATATATATAGAATCGTAAAATTACCTTGTCTTTGTCTCTCGTGTTCCTTCATATCTTCCTCAGGTATTCCTTCCATACCATATATTTCTATTTCTATATTTGATTTATTTGGTAGAGAATTAGGTACTTTATCTATTGTTTCTTTGTGCACCTGAAAAATAACGATCATCAATATTACAGTGGCAAGCATATTATTCAGCAATCATTAAAGCCTAGTCTACATTGGTCGAGTGGGCTAGCATGCTTTTTAGCACCGGGACGGGCGAGTAGAATAGAGTGCTATTTTTTGGTAGAATGGACTCCAAAGTCGTTCACACGTGCTTGAGATAGTAGCCTTAGTAAAGTGAGGTGTTTTCGTTTTTAGTTCTGAATAATCCCGCAGATGAAGGTATTCAATGTTAGGACGGACGTAGGGTGGGGGGTCTACTCGCCCTTCCTCTACCACCGCACTCGCCCATTTACTCGACCAACTTTTATCCACTCTCCTCAACCGTTTACTCGCCGTATCGTTCACATTAGGCAAGTAGCTCGGCCGAGTGCTACTCGACCTAGCTACTCGCCCGTTTACTCGACCAATGTAAACCAGGCTTAAAGGACACTCAATGCACAAAAACCATTGTAAATTTATTATCCATTCTAATGGATTAATGGAAACTATCAATTGAGATTTGTAATAGAATATATAGGTTTTTTTGTAGAAAGTAGGCTTTTCTCAGCCAAAAGAGGGTCCCCAGACACAAAAGGTTGGGAACCACTGAGCAAGAATAAAATCAGCCTTTATTGTTATTTAAGCCCATGGCAAAAGTAAATGAGAAGAGAGAGGGGGCCCATCTGCCTTACTAATAAGCTGCGGTAAACTTCTTAATTTGTAGATCATTATTAATCAATAATATAAAAAAGAACATTTACCCTAGTCAAAAACTTAACACTTTAGGATTGGTAACAAATTGAAATTAGATTTTAACAATTGAATTGATTTTAGAAATCTCCAATTCATAAAAAACCCCTGATGAGGTTTCCTTTAAAAGACCTAGACTCTGGTCAAAAGAGGCCTTAAGGGTTTTGTTTACCTAATGGTAATCAAATTTAGCTGATAATATAACAAGCATTATATTATCGTTAATCTGCTAATGCCAATCTGACTTACTAATTAATTTTACCAATTAATTCTGACTTACTTAATCATTGTTGACTATTCCTAGGCATTTAGTTGAGTTCATTGTAGTAAAATCCGGACATAAAACCGGACATATGTTTCAAATCTGGACTGTCCGGACATATGGTAAACATAAGCATAGTTTCCTCTTTAAAAAATTAGTAAATTGTCTTGATGAGTAAATAGACATGATTAAAGGTTATGCTTAGGTTAAGTCAAAAAGTACAAACCTAAACCAAAACTAACAATAACCTTCCTTTATTTTTCTTAGGAAGTGACATTTTACGTATTCAAAAAAAAAAATTAATTTATTGAGATGCTACAACTGAAATCGTTTTCATAATATAAAAAGGAACAGTTTAAAAAAAAATCAAGTTAATCAGACAATTAGAAGTGGCTCAAAAAGTGCAGATTTACCCATTTGCAAAACAAAAAACGATAAAAAGATAAACTATTAAATGAAAATAATGTCAAAACTAATTACATTCATATTGGTTAGGCCCTGTAAAAAACCTTTTCTATATCAGATTTAGTACTACATGCTTACATATTTTAAGTATAAATTATAAATTTCATGTTAAAAATGTTGATTTTTACATTAAGCTAAGAATTATAGCAAGTGCAATTAAGTATTTAAGTTACAAAAAGTTAAGCAACAACTGAGATCTGCATTATTGATCCTCGGATAAGAAACTATTTACACAATATTAAAACTCGAAATAACATAATTACAAGCGAATAAATCTTCAGATTTTAAATTGAGTATTTACCTGAGTAAAGCCAAATATGTAAATCGAGAAGTGGAAATAAAGTGCCACACAAGTATCGATTAAATAATATACGGGGTCAACTCCTAAAGGCGAGTAAATTATGTTTGAGGGTGGACAAGTCGGTAAAATAAGAAATCGAGGAGTGTTCCATGAATAATAAATAAGAAATACTAGAGTAAAAAAAAAAGGAAATATAATAACTACGCTAAAACCACATAATCAATAATACATACCTGCATACAATGAATTGATAATCCAGGGCCAGTGTAAAGTTTTTTGTGGCATATATGGCATTTAAAATGTTTCGCCTTTTGGTGTTGAATTAGAATCTTCTCATCGTCGAACTCGCGATTGCAATACCTATTTATAGGATAAGGAAAACATACACGTAAAATAGTCTGATTTTGGTGTCATTCCAAAGATCCCAGCCAATCTGAGATTGGCCCATACCTCCCCCAGGTGAGCACCACCAGAAACAACACTATTTATACATCGTATAATACATATTTCAACAATTAACAAATAAAATGAAAGTTAACAGCTTTGATAAACGATAAAATAACAAGAAAATAATATATTAAAAAATAAACATGTTAGAAATAAAATAATACGACGAGAAAAATATTATACAATTGAATTAAAAAAAGGATACCAGCACCAAGGCTTCGACTGCTTCTTCTTTTTTCTGCCCATCTCTCGACTTTATGAACTAACTGGTAAACTAAACTATAAACAATTTAGAGTTAATAACAAATGTAAAAATTAAGGCTTATTTGATGTCAAATAAAACAAGAAAAGGCCTAAAATAGTTTTCGATAAATACGAATCCAAATAAAATCAGCACTTCGAGGAGTAAGCTTGTGCCAAGATCGCCATGTCAAATGCCATATAGATTTTCTAGGGCGTCAACGCTGACATCGTATTGATTCGACAAAATAAATGAGGATTTAATTTTATTCTTACTTTGAGAAAAAAACTAATTTATTTTTTAAAATATTCTATTATTGAGGATTTCTTATAAATTGTATTTTTTATTTTATTCCTTACCTATAAAAAACGGGTAATTACGACAATGAAAGACAGTGGTGCCAACCGATTTGACTTTGATTTCTTTTGATCAGCTGAGAAGTGGGCTGGGCACTTCTCTCTCGTAATTTTCTTGTTTGTGTTTTATGTTATTTAGTGTTATAGTCCGTTGAAATTCTATTTAAATATGATTTCTTTAAGGTACCTTTTGGTTTACATAGCCGCTATAGCTTTGGTGGCTTCTTTAAGCGGGATGGCGTTCGCGTACGTCGTCATATTGGATCGTGGACAAGAAATCGACATAGGCGGCTTTCTGGAGCAGACTTCTCCTTACATGTGGGCCACTACTGGTATCGGCCTCTCCGTAGCCCTATCCGTGGTCGGAGCCGCGATGGGCATCCACACCACCGGTGTAAGTATCGTCGGAGGAGGCGTTAAAGCGCCCAGGATCAAAACCAAGAATCTGATCTCGGTCATTTTCTGCGAGGCCGTCGCCATCTACGGCCTTATTACTGCTATCGTACTTTCAGGTAATATCGAATTCATTCCGGATTTAGACCATATGAAAATCACGGATAAGGCGCAATGGGAGAAGAACATCTTGGCCGGGTACGTGATATTCGGTTCGGGTTTGGCCGTAGGTCTTGTGAACCTGTTTTGTGGTATCGCTGTAGGAATCGTAGGATCGGGTGCTGCTCTTGCAGACGCTGCTAATCCCGTTCTCTTCGTCAAGATCTTGATCGTGGAGATTTTTGGAAGTGCCATCGGTCTGTTCGGCCTTATCGTAGGAGTTTATATGAACTCTAAAGCCAACATGAGCAAAAAGTAAAAACCGACAATCAGTCGATTCAGTCCTATTTGTTTCTCAACCTAAGTTTACCTTTTTGGCGACTGTCAATGAAATTATCGATTTGATTACCTGTACTTACCCGATGCATCAACCGGCAGTTAACTCCAACGCATAATTTTTTACCCAAGAGTTACTGAAGTCAATACGTTCAGTCTAATGCAGATGTTTCACTACGGTTTGTTTACTACTTCTGCTAATTTGTAGTTTAAAATTAAAATAACAAGTGGTCTACCTTAAACAGGTGACATTATAAAGATATCGGCTAATCTGCTGATAGCACAGCACGCTGCTGTAGAGGAGGTTCTATTTAGTCTCTAATTGATACAAAACTGAAGTAAGAGTGGGTTTAAACCAAATTAACAACCTACCTTGTCAACAACCTGTTGAACAAGCTGTTAGTATTTTTGTCTTGGGTTATAGCTTTTTATTCTAATTTTTGTTCTTTCAATTAAACCTTACATTCCTCCCGTTGAAAGTGTTGCAATACTTTTGATGAAAAGAACATTATTGGTCCTACTAATGTGATTCACCATCCAAATTTTTAACATAAATAAATTTTCTGTCAAGCCAGACAAACGAGGGTTTTTAATTTAAAATGAAAGAGCGAAAAATTAAAAAATAAAAGAGTTTAAATAACTGTTTACTAGCAAAGAACTCATTTAAATATTTTAGATGTCGTTGATAAGGCTCTGAAGACATTCCAACTCCATTATCTGTATATCTGATCTCCTCTCGGAATTGCACTTATAAAATTATCATTTCCTTTTGTCTAAATTGATTAATCAGAAGTACTAAACAAATTTGTTATTTTATTATTAGTTACCCTTGAATCTTATATCAAGAGGTATTGTAGGCCTTTACTTTTGTAATTTGTATATCATGTACCTCAAGAATCCTATGATTATTTTCCTACATCTATTTTCTTCGTCTAGTTTTGAAATTTATATTTTAGTCTAGTTGCGTTAACTCTATTGTTACTAACATTTGTATTATTCTATTATTATTTACATTAATTCATTTCTTCTTTTAAAAAAGTATAAAGAAGTTTTCTTGTAAATTATTTTTTTTCTGTAAAGTTAATTGTAATTATTTATTATTATTATTTATACACATATATTATATTTATCATTTTAACTTCTTTTTTTTCTTTCCTTTTTTGCTTATTTTAACAATGCATCATAACATTTGCTTCTGTTAACAAGTTTTCATGTTTAAAACTATTTAGTTTTTCCAAAAAAAGCCATCAAAAACAAAACAATGGAAATGAAACTTTATAATTCGTTTATCTACAGTCTTGAGATGTAATTACAGGTGGTCTAACCCACCAAATTGCACCGAAGACTGAAGATTTACCTATTTGTCTTCTTCGGTTAAAATGAATCGTGAGTATAAAAAGCTTTTGCAATTATGGGTAGGGACAAATATTTTTAATCAGTTAAAATTAATCACTCACTTAAATTAGTTCACACATTTATACAAAAAATTAAAGTTATGTATCCATTTGATTTACTTTTTTTTCCTAATCTTTTTGTTTATTGCCTAATTTATCGTCATTATTAAATCTTTGACTGCAGTTTGTGCCAAATGTTTGTTAGTGTGTTGACTGCGTGGGAAAGTTAAAAAAAAATGGAGTGGGGAGCAAATGAGAGCTTAGCATTTTTCAAATCCTGAACTCTCATTGGTTCCCATCCCATTTTTTTACTTTCCTGCACTGCTGACGCACTAAAAAATATTTGACACTAACTGTACTCTGATTTCGTTTCATGGAACTGAGTTTTAAGCTAAAGATTTATTGTTTGGTGTTTAACATTTAAAACAAATTTTTTTTCTCTGCTTTAGAAACCCAAACATTCCCACGATGGCTGTATTTATATCATATTTTATTGAGGATCTTTGTTTAATTTAGATATAAGTTTTGTTTAATGGATTAGACATTTATTTTTTATTTATTTATCGCTTGCTTCAAAATTGTAATTTAGCTTTTCTTCATTAATTTTTCATTTCAGAGTAATTGTAACATCAAAATTAACCTTTAATGATCATCACAAAAATAAATTTATAAATAATAAAATGTACAGTTTTAACCTTGACACCATTTCATCGTGTTTTAACATGCCTATTTTTAAAAGTTACTTAAATTTTTTTATATTAAGTTTATACACTTTTTCTTAAATATCTTAGATTAAATAGTTCTGAATTCATGAGTAAAATGAAAGGCGTGTCAAATGTATAAAGGGTTATCGGCAGTGTTTAACAAATGTATATTAATAATACAAATTTCTCTGGGTCAATATTTCTGTCTTATATTTTTGCCTGGCTTAATTTTAACCACTCAATTCTCTTTATGGTCAACAGATGATAATTACCCTTTTTCTTCATATTTCTACGTTTATATATGCATTAATCGATCTTTATTGATATTTGTTACAAATTCAAGCCTAACTGCAGCCATTCAAATAGCAAATGATTTTCAAAAAAATTTGTTTCACAATTAGCTAAAATTTGAAATGTCAAGACTGTACCAAGAAAAATTCGCTGTGCTACAAATACCCATTTTAATCTACATCTTGGCTTATCTTATCTAGTCTAATGTAAAGCAAGCCTTAAGAAGTAGTGTTTTTTTCTAATGCTGTCTCTCTTTGAACTTACATTATGAAAATTAGGCGATATTGAAATAAATCATTATTATTATTTCATGGAAGGGCTGTTTCACACTACACGGTTTTCGGCAAAAAGCCGCACGGCCACCATGTAATGTGAAAGTGCCCGTCTCCTTCTATACTCCACTAAAAAAGTTTCGCCTTACGGTTTTTTGCCGTACGGCGAAAACCGTGTAGTGTGAAACAGCCCGAAGGGAGGGGGAATATTATTCAAAGTGAGCAGATATTGAATTAACTCTAATGCCAGGAATTAGACTTAGGGATGTGTGATTCAATTCCTGGCAATTGAATGTTTTATAACTACTTTTCTCCCTTCCTCTATAATTGTAATAATAAAGACTATAATCTGTATTTTGTTGTAAAGTTTATGCAGAGGAAAACAAAAAAATGATAATGTTAAAAAAGTAAAATATTCTTTAATTTTTATACTTAATTAAACATAATGTATACTTCCACTGGACTGAACCAATTTTTAATGTAGGTACCTATATAAGTACTCTCATGTTTCTTTTTGCTGTAAAGATTATATTTAAATTATAAAAATAATTCAAATTAAATATAATAAAATTCTTGTTAACCATTGAAAATCCTTTTGGATAAAGAAGAAATATATTAATTATTGACATTTAAAAAAAAAAGATCTAAAATTAAATACAACTATACAAATATAAGATTTTTTCCGTGGGGAAAAATTTAATTGGCAAATCATGCCTGAAAAAACAATTCATCAATATTATTATTATGGAAAACAGTTTTTTTAAGCTTTTGTTTTTTTTCTTTGATGATAATATTGATAGTATAATATTTTATGGTTCCAGTGAAATTCTTGTTACGATTTTATTTTTAATTTATATATGTGTATTTATCTATTTTTGACGGGGGAATCTGCATGAGTTCCATGGTGTTTAAGAGCTAGTCTGAGGGAGTTAGTAGTGGTTTATCGCCTCTATCCCATTTCACCATCAGATTCGGTAGGTTTGCCTTTTTTAAGAAAAATCAAGAACTTAGTAGTGGTTTATCGCCTCTATCCCATTTCACCATCAGATTCGGTAGGTTTGCCTTTTTTAAATTTATGAACTATACCAGTCAAAAAGTCAAATTTTGTTGTTTTGTTAATTGCATTACTTCCAAATTTCAATATATGATGCCTTTCGCTTGATACAAATAAATAAAATAAAAAAGAAGTAATTATAATATATCATATAATGTTTATTAAATAAGAATGAATTTCACTTATTATTTTTTTATGGGAAGAAAGATCACTATTCTAACAAGATGGCAATGTTTTAGTTAATTAAAAAAAATCTATAAAGTACTAAGATTAAAGTTTCAATGCATATGTATTTAGTCATTCCGGTGACCCTTGTGTGCCAACTCACCCTCATGTGTTGTGCAACTGTATTGAGAGGCCATTGTCCTTGTACCATTTTGAAATATTATGCATCCGGGGGTAGTACTTTGTGAACCATTTCATTGCTTAGATTTTGAACAAGTACTTGATCAAAATGGTTAAATATGATGTACATATCTTTCAAATCTGACTACCCACAGATGATTTGGTTGAAATATATGGGGAAAAATAAATAACTCACGTAAATAAACCAAAATATATAAATAAATCCATCTTCCAAATCATAAGTTTTAACTATAATATCAAATCCAAGATCCAAGAGAATTGATTAAATTATATATTTCACTGTTAGTATTACCTGTTTGCTGAAATAAATAAACATAATATACCAATATTAAATACGTAGATCATTGATTTTTAAATTTTATTAACTACGACTATATTGTGCAAAATTCCTGTGAAAACTACACATTTTGTCTTCCTATTACATTCGTTAAAATTTTTATTTTTAACATTGCCATCTTAAATTCAAAATAACGTTTAAAAAAAATGCACAAAATTATATAACTTTATTGTATAAAAATACATTTTAAAATCATTTTTAAGAAAACGCAAACAAATTTTTTTAACACTGTCTTATTTATTTGTTATTTTTTTAACAGGGCCTCTATAATAGGTGATTTTGTTTTACAATTAACCAATGTTACCCAAGAATGAAAAATAAATCCTATTATTATTTTTTTTTTTCTTGTTAATTTAATCATTATTATGTATTGTTATTTTATTAATTAACATTGGTCATGAAATCATATATTTAATTTTAATTTTTGTTTTCAATATTTTCTTCTTGTTTACTTTTATTATTTTTTTTCCTTTCTATGTATAACGTTATTATGTATATATTATGATGTATATGTTTGAAAAATATCTATTTAAAATATAAAATCCTTGTAGTCAAAAACTTTGTTAAATTGAAATAAATTTGTAGTATTTTGGAAAAAGAAAGGTTTTTGTAAAAAAACAAACATTTAACTTAGTTATTTTAACAAAAAAAAAAATGGGACTTTATTATTATTATTATTTACAGTGCTTGATTTGTGACGGTACTATCCAGTACGCCATACCGGCAACTCTGGCGGAAGATTGTTGGTGTACAAGTTTTATTTTTTACCAATAAAAATGCTTAGAAAAGAGTTAACACATTTTAAAAACTCAAAATTTCAAATCTTTTGCACCACCTCTTTTTTTAACAAATCAAGCACTAATTATTTATATATACCATGTAAACCTTTTTTTCGGTTGTAAAAAAATCATTAAAAAAAGAAATACTATGTACTTAGTAAATGGATGAAAAATATATATTTAAACATTGTAAATACTATGATTAAATAAGGTAACAAAATATTTAACTTGCTGGAAAAAAATGTATAGTTGAAAACAGTTTTCATTATTGTAAAGATCAGAACATGTTCAAGGTATTCTTATTAAATATATTCGAAAATTAATTTGTTATTGATTAAATAAAATATAAGTTTGTTTAATGATTAATTAATTAAAAGTGTTTATAAATTAATTTTGCTTCATATAGTGACACAAGAGTAAAGTAGTTTAAAATATTATATAATGTATAGAGGAAACGTATTTAGTTATTAAGGTTGGTTCAGAGATGGCGCTAGTTGTTATTTTATTATCACAAGGTTTCTTATTTGACCAAGAGAATGCGCTAGATATCTATTTTGAATTTATTTGATAAAAACGTGTTTTAATATTTTATTCTACTTTCTCTGTTTTTTATTTAATTGTTATTTTGTGTATAGAATTATAATCTGTTATATATAATTTGTATAAAATTACATTATTTTTTCCTGGTCTAGGTTTGATTTTAATTTGTTTATTATTTAATGCAACATTTTTTTTTTTTTGTCTACAATTGTAGATAGTTTTAGTCAAATGTATAGAGTCTAAGACTTATATTTAAATTTTTTTCTGGTTAAGGGAATATAATTGTTTTGAAGTTTTAACTTCTGAAAAATAAAATACCATTTGTAAGCAGATGTTAAAAGCACTATTGTCCTTTTATAATAATGTCAGGCTGATTCTAGTACTTTGTGCATGCCCTGATCATTATTCAAATAATGTATAAACTTAGATAGTATTATTTATGTTGTATACCTGTAAAATAAACTAAATGAATAAAAATATTTAATGAAAAACCATTATTAGTTTTAAATAAATATACTTTACTGTTTTAGTTAATTTATTTTCTTTTTGTTAATTGTACCATTATTCATAAGGCTCGTTTAACTATGCCACTGTATGACAATGGCAAAGCCGGACTGATAGCTAGGCGTGATAACTGGCACAGGCAAAGGCAAAACTGTGCCCTACGGCATGCTAATACAGATATAAGGATAATGCAGCCAACAGGAATCAATCAAGTGTCTGTCACAAACAAAGAAAGTAAAACTAGTGTAGATGTGCCAACAGCATCACGCAGCTTCAGTTGTGATTTAAACTGCCTATGAGTCGATTAAATAAAGTATTTTTCCATATTTTATTATTTAATTGACAAATGAGAAAGTTAGTTATCTTGTTGATTTATGATTTATATCGGGATCGTCCTGTTCTGTTGGTCTGTCGATTAAAAGAATACCACATAACGGTTGCTTTAATGAAAATCACTGTCAGTTGTGTAGTTGATATGGAGAAGTTAATAGAAAAATCAAGAACTTAGCTGTGTTGTTGATAAGGGGGGAGTTAATAGAGAAATCAAGAACTTAGCTGTGTTGTTGATAAGGGGAAAGTTAATAGAAAAATCAAGAACTTAGCTGTGTTGTTGATAAGGGTGAAGTTAATAGAAAAATCAAGAACTTAGCTNCCTGTCGCTCCACCAGTTCCTCTACCTGGTCAGTTAACTCGACATGGCCGTAAGGTCAGATTGCCGGTGCGATTCTGCGACAGCGTCATTGGGGGGAGTGATGTAGCGGCCCCCCCATAATTTTAAGTTTCATATTTCTTCTTATTCGAGTTCAAAAAGTTACACTTGTTAAAGCGTTCAGACTTATCAGTGTGCTTCTTGATTTAAAACCACGAACCACGTTTTTTTGTATTCTGTTCTGTTCTCTCTCTTGTGTCGCGTCTTTTTCGATTAAAGAATTGTTCCAAAACAGTTTACATTGTTTTTTTATGCGTCTTACGCTAAATAATAATTATCATAATAGTAATGTGTTATGTATTTAATTTGTATTATTTTTATATAATTTCTTTTCTTATTTTATATACTTTTTCTACATTCAATACTCCTTATCTTTTCAATCAAAAAGATTATGTTTCATTCAATTTAGTTTTGTATTTTTATTAGGGGGGAGAGATTGTTATGTTCGATAACTAAGATTCGATATGTATAATCGATATACCAAAAATATACTTGTATCGATTCTAATGATTAAACACTTGTTGTTATGGTCTCTAATACGCATGTGTTTCTTTCTGTCTTTACCCTTAATTATACTTGAATTATACTTTACATACACACATTTATATACATAAAAGTGTATTTAGATTTTTTTACCCAATAAGAAATGCAAAATTTAAAACAGCATATATATATTTGCGTACTTTTCAGCAGCTTTCATTTGATACCCCACTCGAAAATTACAAAAAAATATAAATTTTTGAGTTTACCACATATTTGCGAATTACGCATGCGCATATTTAAATTTGAACTTTTTTCCTGTGTTTGGGTCAAAAAGATGCTCCACAGTGCATCTTTTTGTTGCATAAGGGTTCGGGCCCAATGAACCAAGAAGTTTTAAGAATAAGAAGTATCTACAAAGCCCTAAAAAGAAGAATTTTTCGGGTGCAGTAAGTAACAATTTACGTATACAAATGCGAATGTGTGCGTTTAAATGGTTCTGCATCTACAGAGACAGATAATAATCCAAGAGGAATGATGGGCGCAAAGACATGTATTGTATAATCTTAGATTAAAATTATTTCAAGATAGTATTGACTCATCACCAAGTATAGTCTTCAAAGGTTTTAGTTTTAAACTAAAACTGCCATTTTGCTTATTTTTTATATTTTTAGTAACAGCAGGAATATAGTCTTTTAGGGGGGGGGGGATACAAGAATTTAGATTTTTTTTACAAACAAAAAATCTAAAGGCGTGGAAAATTAAATACTTTCCACAAGTGTTATATATTTTTAAATCTACTCTTCAGTTCCATTCATTTGATACCTCACTCAAAATTTTGAAAAAANCAAACTGATGATAATAAATTTTTACTTGTAATGCAGTTTTTGTAAATAAAATATGTTTTACTTAACAATTTTGATTTGCTTACTCTTAATCTCACTATTTTAGCAAACAATTTATATTGGTCTATTTTAAATTATGTATATACGTACAAAGTTTAAAAAGAAGGTTTTTAATTAAACTCACCAGCTACAAAACAACTTGTTTAATTTCAAAATTCGTCCCTACGAAACATCTTTTCCTGTAAGGACAAACTTGCACTTGCCCTCAGAAATCCTTAAAACTTGGCTTTCTGCACTTAAATTTTCAAAAATTCTCCGGGAGAGGACCCCCCGCCTGTTGTAGGCAGGTGTAGGTGCAGTTTTAGTAAATTTTTACGTGATGACAAGTTTCTGGATTCATATTGATATTTTACCAACATAACGTAACCGAAGATGTGTATAATAGTAATATAATAATAAATAACGAATAATAGTATTATTAGTATAACAATGTTAATTTTTTATTAACAATGACGAATTTATTTTAACTTATAATTAAGAAGGCACTATTATTTATTCTACTAAAAAAAGCCATGGCAACTTAATAACACCATAGCGACCAATTGTTAGAAAGACCTCACATTATATCCCCTGTTTGTTCCATACTACCTACTACAGTGTAGTCTATGATGCATACTACTGTTTGATTTACGAAATCCAATTTAGGTGTGTCAACTTGCTTTTAGCACCACCTGCAATAACCAATGTTTAAGGTACCTATTTTTTTTTTTTTTTTTTTTTTTTTTTTTTTTTTTTAAAACCTTTCATTTGTTTCCCCCCCCAAAAAAAAAAAAAAAAAAAATCCCATGACAAGAATTTTCCGCCATTTTGGATTTGAACAGCTGCGAATTTTGAGTTCACTATATTTTTTCTGTGTGTGCGTAAAAACAATCTTTACTACTACTACTGGAAAGTTTCATGTATTTATGTATCTCTTTTGATTTAAAAGTTATTAGAATCGTACAGAGTGACAGACAGACTGACACAGGGACGAAACTATAAGGGGTTTCTTTTTTTGTTTTTACCTACGACTACGGAACCCTAAAAAAATAATATGTAACTATTCAAATTTAAAACTTTATATTTTCAAGATGGCGGATGATTAAACAAAAGTTATTAGTCAGCATGACAAGTTATAAATTTGACAGGTTTTTAAGAATAGGCATAGAGATAATATAAAATTTCAAATTTTAATATTTTCAATATGGTGACCAATTAGAACGATGACTAAAATAATGGATTTAAGAATAGGTAAATAATCCGTAACTATTAAAATGCATATATGGACGATTAAGATTAAGAAAATATTTTAGTCAGCAGTTCTATATACATATATGCACTGTAGAATGATAATTATGTGGATATCGACTGTGGATAGCATTTTAATACTATTTTCTCAGGAACTGGTTTTTCCGGGAAAACTGCTTATATCGTTATATTCGAATTTAAATGGACTATATTTTAGAATTTTTTAATCAAAATCGTCGGAAACTTTTTCGAAGTATTTTTTCTCAAGTTCTTTCAGTTTTTCGAGGGTATAGGGCCCCAAATTTGGAGCTAAAATTCAATTCTAAATTTCATTTCGAGGTATGATTTTATCATGCCTCGAAATGAAGAATTTATTTAACCATATCGTCTAATTAATTTTTAACCATATCGTCGGAACGGTTTTTAAAAAGTTTTTTTCAGAATTTTGGGGGTGCGACCCCCAAATATGGAGCTAAAATTAATTTTCGATTTCGTCTCGGGGTATGATTTTTGTGAAAATGTAAGCCAAATTTCGTCAAAATCAGTCCATTTAGTTTAGGCTCCAGGTGTTTACACAGACAGACAGAGACATTGTTTAAAAACCAGTTTTTTGGGGGGGAAGTGAAGGGACCTCAAAACATGTAAATCCAGGGGTGCCCACAGAGGGGAGTTATGACGCAGGCTAAGTCGTTAAAATTTGGGGGGGTTAGTAAATAGTACTTTTTTCCACTTTGGTGAGGAAATGGATGTGAGATCCCCTAATGCCCTTGCTACTTGCTACGCCACTAATTGTGATGAACTTAAAATTATTCCTATTGTGTCATGAGTATGGAAGTGTGAATTCTTGTGTTTCACTTAGTTATTTGGATTTTTGTCATGATTTCATATCTTATTCAATATGGTCAATGTTAATTTACAGACGAGAAACGAATCATAATAACAAACNGTAATTTCATGTTTTTTTTTTAGTTTTTAGTTTTGGGAGCCCCTTGGCATCAGGGTCCACCCAAAATTGGGCCCATAGTTATGCCACCAATTACCATATCCATTTTGCCTTTTTTGGGAAAAAACAGGGCCGCCCCCGGAGGCCTGAGCCCCGGGCATTTACCACTTAATACTGCTTATACACTACAATGGATTGTCTCATTATAAATTTCTGGGGTTTTCGGTGAATCCACATCACGAAAGGTTTGAAGTACGAAGTTTAGCTTCCATTATATAGGTAGTATTGTCTGGGGTTGGGTTGTGTGGGTTATGTTAATTCGAAGCAACTGCAAGATAAACTGTTTATGTGAAACGTCGAACTATCTAATTAAGTTGTTGCAAAGCGCATAGCACAGTTATTCTATTAAAATATATATGCTGACGCCGAAGAGTTGCAGATACCATATGCAATTACATTAATCCTGAAATTTAAAATCATCGTGATCAACTTCTTAAAAAATTATCTGTTATTGGCAGAAATAAGAGAGTGATCACATTTATTGGAATCTGTAGTTGTTTACAAATAAAGATAATTCCGAGAAAAGGTGTTCGACATTTTTTTTTTTTTTTAAATTGCATAGGAGGCCTCAGAGTTACAAACATATATAATTGATTAAAAGAATCGACTAAATTATAAAAAAGGAGAACTTGCAACCAAAGTTATTTAAATATTAAAATACACCAAATTCTTGAATTCAAAGAAGCAAAGTTGTTTATCCAGTGTTTGCAAGTGTGTCTGTATTTAGGATGACAACCTGCGTAGCGACTTGAAGCAAGTTAATTACCATATGGGGTGATCTAGAGGAAAGCTCCTGGCACCAGATAACCGGCCCTGATCTTGAATTCCTTGAACACAGGAATACCAATAATCTCATCCGTTCTTTGGACTACGTCCAAACAATATCAACATCGTACCCGAGTTAAAATATTTAAATATAAATTGTATTTAAACTAGAAATATTTAATTTAGTTGTAATGAATAATTCAAAATATATAATATGAGTCAGAAAATAAATAGTTAATGAAATGTATTAAACTAGTTAATATTGTTAAATGGCAATGGCAAAACTGTCATAAGAGAGATCTAAAAGTCTATTAAGTTTGTCTCTCTGTTGAGTTTATAGCGTTATAGATTTTTTTTGTTTTTCAGGAATCACTTAATGTTAATGCGTAGATTCGTACTTAATTGGCCTAATTTATACAATTTATTTTACTAAAATCGTTGTTTAACATTTCCTTTTTTCCCCCACTTTTTTTCAGAGGTTTGGGGGTGTTGCCTTAACACTCGGAGTATGTTTTGTCTGACCATGTCATGTACGCCAAATTTAATCGAAGTTGGCCCAACAATACTCTGCGCGTCTATACAGATGACAGAGGACATTTTTGTTAAAATCCATGTTTTGACTCAAGGGACTTCAACACGAGTAAATCCATAAAAAAATCTTAATTACAATACAACAATAGTTATATTATATGAGAAAATAAAAAGTTATAAAATGATATCTTATTACCTCTACAAATATAAAAAGATATCTATAAATTTATCTATTAATACAGTTTATTGTTTATTTATCCAATTGTTTTTACAATCACAAAGTAATTTTTCAAATATTTTATGAACATTTTATCTAATGTACAATGTACTGGTAACACCAACACCCACGAAANTAATGTTGGTTTGGAGTCCATTAGAAACAATGGATATATGATAGATATTCTTTAGTAAAAAATATTAATGTAATGAATGGTTAAATAAGACTAAATTTTTAAGACTATTTTTCCTTGAAAATGTAGACAACAAAAGTTTTATGCTAGGGCCACTTTTGCCAAATTATAAATTCAAATTTATTTACGATAACAATTAAAATATAAAGTTATTATTGAAGATAAAAAGTAAAAGAATACTAAATTTACGACTGTTTAAGTATTATGTATGCTATACCACCATCATATGAATAACTTATATAAACCGGTTTTAAAAGTAAAATCTATATTTCAAATAAAACATAACCGCGTAATTTTCTACGGATTTATCTTTTTTGTCTTTGTCCAACTAATTATTATATTATAGGTATTTAGCACAAGCTTGTACCAAATGAGTTGAAGTAGGTCAACAGCGCGGAAAAGTCGAATAGGGCGTCTCATTTGGTAGGTATATGATTTTATAATCCTGAGCATGGGCGTCCATCAATACGGGCAGAGGGGGGCTCGAGTCTCCCCTATTATTTACCGCTTGTGGAGTAAAAACATAAACGTTAAATCATTTACGCATAAGTTATAGAATTGAGGTTCTTCTTTTAGATTTTATAAATATTTCTTCATTTGTTAGAAGAAAATCGGTGTTTGAAACAGATATGGAAAATAACGCTCAGTGCAATTCTACATTTGTGTTTGACATCCTTAACTTAAAGATGCAAAATATTTATGCTAGATAAGTATCAATTATTATATTATGCAGTGATATTGACCAATGAATTAACATGTGATCAGTGATCAGGAATAACCAGTCTTTGTAGGCGAGGTAGAGCTGGCGTGATTGTCAGCGGTGAGGCAGTGGTGCCATCTCCCCCACTTAAGTCACTATCTTAAGACTTACAGGACTTGACAGTACTTCAGAGTGCCAGTCAACTCTACCACCGCCTAACCGGTAATTCGTACCAAGCCGAGGTATTATCAGGATAACATGGTAAGTCCTTTANTTTCAGGAATCACTTAATGTTAATGCGTAGATTCGTACTTAATTGGCCTAATTTATACAATTTATTTTACTAAAATCGTTGTTTAACATTTCCTTTTTTCCCCCACTTTTTTTCAGAGGTTTGGGGGTGTTGCCTTAACACTCGGAGTATGTTTTGTCTGACCATGTCATGTACGCCAAATTTAATCGAAGTTGGCCCAACAATACTCTGCGCGTCTATACAGATGACAGAGGACATTTTTGTTAAAATCCATGTTTTGACTCAAGGGACTTCAACACGAGTAAATCCATAAAAAAATCTTAATTACAATACAACAATAGTTATATTATATGAGAAAATAAAAAGTTATAAAATGATATCTTATTACCTCTACAAATATAAAAAGATATCTATAAATTTATCTATTAATACAGTTTATTGTTTATTTATCCAATTGTTTTTACAATCACAAAGTAATTTTTCAAATATTTTATGAACATTTTATCTAATGTACAATGTACTGGTAACACCAACACCCACGAAAAAGAAATGTATGTTTATCCGGTAGAAGGGTAGTCCACTGGTGCCGGTGCCCTAAAAATGCAGTTTTGTTGAATAAAAATCTCAGCAAAAGCTATTATTGTTTTTTCGAGATTTCACAGGACAATCAAATTATAACTTAAAAAAAATAAATTATAAAAATAAATTGATAAAAAAAAAACAATAAATAAAATAATAAAAAGAT
>KZ651362.1:302360-329812 GCA_001010745.2 Gerris buenoi
TGAATAATAGCACTAATAAGTCATAACGACACCTGCACAAATTATTGGCCTAGAGTCTAGAGCATTCAAAATTGGAAGTTAGTTTCCTTTTAATGATATAAAAGGAAATCTTTAAGAAAAAGGGTTTTCCAATCAGCATCTAAAAGTTCTCAATAGAAAGAAACTCATATATATTATATCACTAAGAATTTATTTATAAACAAGCAGGAATGAATTAAAATCGTGATTACTTTTAATTTTATGATTAATTATAATTGCTTAAATAATTTAATTTACTATATAATAATACATTTATTTAAAGTATCTATATTAATATACATTTAATTAATTAATTTCTATCGAATAATTCAATTATTTTTAACGATATACGATAATACATTCATATTATATGTTTTATATTATATGCGTGATGTTGTAGAATATTGGACCAATGTGTGGCCAGACGTTTTAGATGTTGGGGAATGGAAGGCGGCTCCTTTGTATCGGTATTGAATATTGGAAGGTTGGTCGTTCTCTTCGACCAAGCTTCCAATACCTTCCAAACTCAAATATTTGACGACATTTGCCAATAGTAGAGCGGCCACACTTGGAACCTTGGAAGGTATTTGGCAAATGTCGGCCAATGTGTGGCCTCGGCTTTAGGCTGAATGACAATTTTCTTAATTAATACAATATATAAGTAAATGCCGAGTAAAATAATATTTAAAAAAAAAAATATAGTAAGCAAATTAAATTTTAATAAAAATTTACTCTAAATATTAAAATAACAACTTGTATAAAATGTAACTCATCGCCTGTTTCAATGAAATAAGGTTTTTCGAATTTTTTATTACTTAGGTTTTTAATTATTAATAAGAATTAAGAATAAGGATGTCACTAAGGAAACAAGATTTTCTTACTAAAATGTATATTTTTATTAAAAACAAAAATATCATTCGTAGAGTAAATAATTAGGTTAATATAATAATTCTTTAATATTCTAATTTGAGGTTTTTGTCAGCATAAAATCAGTTTGGCCAAGTGTCTTGAAAAAAAAATAATTCTACAATTTGCAGCAGTGTTGATATTAATTTCCATGATGGCGGGACGCGGGCAACATATTAAAATATGGAGGGGGTGGGGAAACAATGTAAACAAACCTTGGCGAGTTTTAATTTGATTTTAATATTTTCAAAATCCGCAGTTTTTAAATGAATGAAGGAGGTTTGTTTGGATAATTAATTTAATTTATGAGAGACTGTGATATTAATTAGTTTCGAGGTATTGATTTGTGTTTCCTATATCTGTAATAGATACAAGTTGTCTTACGAGACCTTTATTTTAATATCCGTTGATAAAAAGTTAACTTTGAAATTGATAATACCCGGTCATCCTTATGACTTCGTCTCTGATATTGTCCGTGACATGATTTTTTGTCAATTTCGCTAAATGTCAAAAGACAGACCAATGAGATTAGTCTAATTTGACTTCTAAAATAATTAAAGAAATAATGGCCTGCATTACCAGTAACAAGACTAAGCCGAGTTCCAATTATTGATTCGTATGGTTTCTACTTTATTCTTTTTGAGATCATCGACAGGACCCGAGATTCGTAAAGGTTAGACAACTGGAAATCTAAAAAACTAAGGATTAAAATAAATACGTGTATACTGACCCGCAATACAGAGTCGTTAGACGGTCGAATCAGTCTGGGTCCGCATGAGCTGTTGATTTTAAACCTAAACAATCCTTTTTTTTATTGTTTTTACTTCTTTTTCAAATGCTTTGAGGTTTAGTCAATGTTGTTTGGAATTCGGGTTGTTTATTTGATCGGCGGACTTGTAAAAGGTTCGGTAAATATCAAGTGATATCAAATATGTAACCTTCGGTCACTTTATTTTTGCTTCCTGTTGGCGTTACTCGCTTCGATTTATGTGTATTCCTTTCGTACTGTGCATTTCAAGGATAGAGAGGCTAATTGTATAGGTAAGTATGCGAATGCATGCCGTTCAAACCATTATACCTTAATTTTAGTGAAAGTCTGTGCTAAGGCCATAGTATTCAGCATTACTCTGTAATCAAATCTAGATTCCAAGCTTGTCCATATTGATTTGCCTCCAAAACCGACGGCCAAGAGTAGCGTCGGATATATAACGGGGGGAGATGTTGAAAACCGTGGGTTTGCATGCTTGACATGATGTATGTAGAGTCCACTATGCCCTAGTCCAGCTGTTGTGGGTATTTGTTTACAGTCCAACTATGCGATACGAAGAGGTTAGCTTGGGTCTCCCTCGTACAGACAGCCCACTTCCAAAACTCTCATTATCTTATCATATAAAGATGGAATGGGTTCTAACAAGCTGACGATATTGCAAAGTACCCTCACTACATCAATTTTTCTAGAAATATCAGATACAAATCACAAATTCAAGGTCGTTATGCTTATTATTTCTACGTTTCGTTTAATAGAAGCAATTGACCTGTTGTAAAAAATGAGTAAATTTCATTTTTCCTGCATTAAGAAACAAACATAGTTGACAAAATGGTTTTTATTCATATGGGCAATTTAAATTAAATATTTGTTACTATGAATATTTATGGTAATGTTATCATGTGTCGTATTTACTTATTGAACTTTAAACAATATCATGCCTAGATGCAACACAGTAAAATCAACGTAAATATTCATTAGACGGTGTATTTGAAATATTTTCCTCCATTGCTGAACTTGGCTAATTTAAACTGTAAAGCCTTGTCCAAAGTGCCGAACCGAAAAAGAAAAACGAGCCGAGAATGCTCGGTTCGGCATTTTAGAGTCGATTTAAACTCCCGAGCCAAACATGAAAAAAGCTGAAATCAGCATGAGCCACTAAAAACAGCCAAACGTTTCTGTTTTCAAGAGAAACAAAAATTGATTTCCTATTTGAAGGTATATTTTTCATTTTAAGTTTGTACCTTGAAGAAGAACCCCGTTTTTGATACGTCAGTAAATCCACAATGTTTATTTTTTACTGATCTTTGCTGTCTTTTATCATCAATTTTTTATTTAAGCCACACTCGATAAACCATATAAATATTGGTACTTTTATAAAAGTGCCTAAATATTTAAATCATGTGACATGGTCCTCTACCGAAGATGTGAATTTATTATACTCTGGCATGTAGTTATGATTATGAATTTAAGACCGTTCATTTTCATTTTGAGTGTCATTTAGTAAAAATGTAATATATGATTCTGTTTGTAATACTTTACTCCTATGTTCTAGAACCACATTACTTATTTAACTTAATCTAAATCTTTAGAAAAGAAAAGAAAATATAGACTGCCAATTGGTGTGGCACATAGCTTCCTCGCATTCTACCTACCTTCTTTATTGGTTTTTGCAAGCATTATTGTCTAATTTGTTTAATTGTTTTCCCCCTTTTTTTTAATCTGTCAAAATTGTTTTGATTTTTTACACGAATTAAAGTATCAATTTAGCAAAAGTTAAAAAGCGCTGAGGGTTCATATTTATCTGGGGGCTATCTGCGGGTTGCTTTCGATAAACTATAAAAATTTAATTCAAACCTAATAAGTACTTTTGAAGCTATAGGTGTAAATAATTGTGTTTGTGAGAAGAAAGAGAAACAAATAGGCGCAGAAGGTTGAAACTTATTTGGGACCAACATTAGGCTAATTATGACCTACCACCAAAATTTCATTAAAATTGGACGTGTAGTTTTTATTTTAAGATATGGTGGTTCGTAAAAATTGAATGACAGACCGACAGACAGACACGGAACCAAAAATGATCCCTGATGTCTGAAATGGATTTCTGTCTTGGAATTTTTGAAATCGGAGACCTAAAAATTTTTCGTTCTTCAGAACGATCACATAGCTTCCGTTACCTTTGGTAAGCTCGGAAGCAAAAATGTATATTTACTAATGTAAGTTTTTTTTTTTTTTAACTTCATCACAAGTGAATGTTTTTAATCTTTAAGGCTATATATCCTAGCTGGAATCAGTTTTTTAGGACCCCTTTTTATTATTTTCTCGCATGCACTGAAAACAGTTTTCAAAGATGGGAAATGGGGGCGACCAAGATTAAAATATAGCGTTGAGAAAATGTTTCTTAGTTGTCTCAAATCAACAAATATTTGAAATATATTATTCTACTAACTTTCATTGAGCTATTATTTATCATATAAAGAATGTTTAAAACACCAATATCAAACATTCATTCTATCAAGACAATCTCCTCATAATGGGTAAATAAACAAGAATTTCATTAAAATAGCTTAGCTAAACATGATAATGAATGTTATTGTAGAAAATATATGGGAACTGTTTTTCAGGATGTATTGTCACTGTTTTAACATTTTAGTGATCATAATATATGTTAACAGTACTAAAAAATAGTATTTTCATTTTAATGGAATAAAATACATACTAATAGCCTGTAGAAACCCAATAAAAATTGTAACATTATATTTTGTGGCAATTTTATAAATGAAGGAAGTGAGTGTTGTTCAGTGTTGATCTACTTACCTGTTTTAAGTTTATGTGTGAAATAACGTTTCCCGCTTTACTAATAAAACATTATTTTTTATTAAATATTTCATCTGAGCTTGTAATCATCATGGGATGGGTCCTTTAAGTTTAATTACCGCTGTAGCAATTGCTCCATCGTGTAGCTCCGTGATTGAAGTGTTGTGATGTGAATATAGAGATCCATTGTTCAATTTCAGATAGTTGATCCCTTCCTCTTTAACAATAATATTAATGATTTTTATCAATAACAGTAGAGTTTCGCTGCTCTGGATTTGATGGGACTGGACCCTGTCCGGATCACCAAAAGTCCAGATTATACGGAATCAGTTTTAAAATGTATGTAAACAAGTTTTTGTTCAGTTTGAACAATGTTTTCACAGTCAACTAGGCAGGTATTGAACCACTCATTTGCCTGGAAACCTGTGTTCCGATTTGAAATTTTAGGCAAATGAGCTTTTCACAAGTTAATTTAGGCATAATATGTACATTTGGGGTTTTTTTTTATCGGTCTGGATGAACCAGATGTCCAGAATAGTGGAGCCCTGATTAGCAAGATTTCACTGTAGTTATGTCTGAATTATGGTTGATTTTGTTTTAATGTATTCAACTTTAAAATGTTATAGAATAAGAATAGTGGTAAGGAATCATAACTACATTATCAAATTTTAAATTTTTTATCTCGACTGAATTGTCCATTAAGTTATAAATAATATTAATACTTTCAAGTATTGAAAGAAAAACCTCAACAATATATTGTTATTTTTCATCTTATGTGCGGAGATATGCGATGGAATTTGATTTTGGCTCTTCTTTATACTTAGTAAACAGTAGTGTACCTGACTGATTTAGAGATATAACGTATTATTGCCATTATTTTATGAATTCTCTGAGTGCCACCCTCTAAAGCTCCTACTTAATATATATCCAACCTTATCCAAAGATTAAACTAATAGGCAATAGACTCGCTTTTCTTTTTCTCAATTAAATATTATTACAAAAAAATGACAACAGTGTTAAAGCATAGAGTAAATTTAGTTAATTATCGTCAACCAGGTAGCACCAGTGCCCTCCACTTCCTTAATTTGTTTTACTTTCTTAATATTGCATCAGATTTAGCTGGTTTTGATCTAACAGTGTTAGGAGTTCTAGCCCCTTCAATGTTAGTCAAATCAAGTTCTTTGTCTCACTCACAAATCACTGTTGACGTCCTGCCAATTTTAAGTTGTTTATTACTCACTCAAATTTTTATTAATTTAAGTTTTTTTTTTATTTGAACCACTCAATTTTCCTAGTACATGGTCCATCGTTATATAACCTTCTTCACAACAAGCTGTTTTTATTTTGATTGCTTACCATATGTTTATTTCTTATTTTTGTTGTTGTTTTAAATGCAAGGTTTTTGTAGATTGATGATAGTCATTTTTTTTTTAGAATTTATTATAATTCCTCGGTGAAATTAACTAAGTTAAGCTTTAATATTATATATTTATCTGAATTTAAAATGGTTTGGTTTTGCAGAGCCGATGGCGGATGATGCCGGTAGTGAACCGGCCGGTTCTAGTGAAGATGCTCTCAGTGAAAGCTGTGCTAGCTCTGAAACCACTGGAACTCACTCGGGTGTCGAGGACCTTCCCTCCTCGCCCCCTTCTGGACCCTCCTTCGATGCGGCCCAAGACCTCCTTTTATCAGACAAGAGTGAAAAAGTCGACCTTGACGAAACTACGAGGACTGAGGAATCTTCCGAATTCAATCACGACGAAAAAGAAGAAGATAACGAAGAAGAATCCGACGATGAAATAGAGAAGAATGTCTTGGATATTAACAGATTCAACCACCAACCGGAGGACAGACTCTCGTCACCTGTACAGTCTAGTGACTCGAGTTCGAGTGATTCTTCTTTTGATAGCACGCTTGACAGTAGCAGAAGTGAACTTTCAGCTGAGGTCCCTCAAATTTCAAACGACTCTTTATTTCAAAGGTCTCAAGAGAAACCTGATACAGAAGGTGGTTTTTCGGTTCCTCTGATTGAAGAGGATTCTTCAAAAGAAGACAGCTTTATAATCCCCCAGAGTGAAGAGGAATTTTCTTCGCCTCCTCGAAAAGAAGAAGATAATGCAGAAGAAGGCAATTTATTGCTTTCTGAGGATGAAGAAGAGCCAAAGAAAGAATTTGATTTTACAGCTCCTTCAAACTGTGAGGAGTCTAAAAACGGAGACAATTATTTGTTTCCTCAGAATGAAAAGGAGTTTGTGAAAGAAGACAACTTCACAACTCCACAGAGTGAAGAAAAGTCGAATGCAGAAGGTGACCCTAAAACTCCTCTAAATGATGAGGAGCCTATGGAGGAAGATACCCCTGCCATTCTTCCGAGGGAAGAGGAAGCTAACAAAGAAGACAACTTAACAACTTCTCCAAACAATGAAGAGTTAATGAAGGAAGAAGATAACGTTGTCATTCCTGATAGTGAAAAAGAATGTAAGGAAGAAAACAACTTTTCTGTTCCTGAGAATGAAAATGAATTTAAGGGAGAGGACAACTTTTCTGTTTCTGAGAATGAAAATGAATTTAAGGGAGAGGACAACTTTTCTGTTCCTGAGAATGAAAATGAATTTAAGGGAGAGGACAACTTTTCTATTCCTGGGATTGACAAAGAAGCCAAGGAAAAAGATAACTTTTCCATTTCTCCTGATGATAAAGATTGTAAGGAAGAAAAAAACTTTTCCATTCCTGAGAGCGAAAAAGAATCTAAGGAAGATGACAACTTAATCATTCCTAGGAATGATAACGACTCTAAGGTGGAATACAACTCTGCAACCCTATTGAATGTCAAGGAGTTAGAGAAACAAGTGTATTTTGCACTTCCTCAGAATGAAGAGAAATCTAAGGAAGAAAACGTTTCTATTCTTCAAAATAAAGAGGGATCTAAGGAAGAAGACACAGTTATAGTTCCTCTGGATGATAAAAGAGAAGAAAACTTTGCAATTCCTGTGAATGATAAGCAAGGTAAGAAAGAAGATATTGATAAGTCACCAAGAGTTGAAAAGCCCCCTCAGATACTTAAAAGGATACTTTACAGTGGTTACAAGAAAAAAGGAACAACCTGCAGAGTTCTGAAACCCGAAAGGAGAATAAGTAATAGGGGCAATCCCTTCAATCCCTCTTGGAAAAAGAATTCCAAAGCATCCCCTGTTGACTCTCAAAATAGACACTTAATTGACCTCACTGACAGTCCCGACTCTAATTACCAGGACTGTACTCATTACTTGGGATTACAGCCTTCTATCAACTTCCGCTGCAACCACTGTGGCATGTCGGGCTTTGAGTCTATTCAACTCCTGAATCTCCACCAAGGCGAATGTCGTAAAGTCCTCGGCCATTCCACTTCCACTAACATTAAAATTACTCGTAAAGTTTACCTATGTTCAGCGTGTGGGACATACTATGAAAGTTGGCACCTCTTTTATCACATGAGGAAAGTGCATGATAAATTTATGTGTCTTTACTGCCTGGGAATGTTTACTTACAGTGAAAAACTCTGTGAACACTTGACGACCAAACACCAAGTGAATTTTATAAATTTTCCGGATATTGAAAGTTTTAAGAAATGTAACCTGTCGTCCTATTTATTTTTATGTCTGGAGTGTGATAATGTCATGTCCGACTCTGAAAACTTTAAACACTCTTGCACTCCTCAAAAAGTGGTGCCTAAAATTTTACTGAAGCAACCAGTGCAAAATCCCTCTGTTCCCTGTGTTGTGGTTGAACCGTCACCTAAAAAAATTCAGGATTCACCTAAAAATAATTTGACTGTGGATTCACCTGCAACTGATCCATCTACTTTCTGTCATGTAGATATCCAAAGTCCAATAAAAGATAGTCCAGCTCCTCCTGTTGTTAGGGAACCGTCCCCATCTCCGCCTCCATCCCCTCCTCCACCCGCTCCCCCTGTTCGGGAGAAAGAACCTACCAAAGTTAATAGTATATTTTTAAGTGAGTTTCCTAGAATTGATTTACAGTCTTCTAAGTCAAGGGATAGAGATAGAGACACAAGTGACCGAGGATCAGAAAGAATTTCGGACTACGAGGGAGGATTTGATTCAGGAGATGAAATTAGAAACAATTCTGATACTCCAAAAATGGAAATTAGAAGTGAAAATAAAAGTGTGAAAGTGAAGCGTGTCAAGCGCCAAAGGGCAGGTACAGGGCGTCAATCAAAGAGGCCGAAATTGGACCCTGAAAAGCAGAGATGTGCCCTTGAAAAACTCACTGAAACTATTGATGCCGTAGCTAAAAATTATACAAGAGAACCGTCTCTTCCTCCAGCCCCGACACCGCCTCCTGTTGAAAACACAGAGGATCCAGTTAAGAGCATCGACCCTCCTATTACTAATCATGAGCCTCCTCTGATGGAAAACAATGTTGCAGAAGAAGCAATGGAAGAGGAACCGACAAAACAAGTAAGTGAAACACCTAATGAAGAAACTGCTGTAAACGGTTTGCCAGACAAACCTCCGATTTGGAAATCTGTACCTGATAAAAATTTAGGAAAGTTTAAACTTCGAACAGATTTAGAATCTGACGAAGAGAGTGATGACAGTAACAAATTGTCTATGGTGATCGATGAAACTCCTGCTCACAGTGATAATGATTCCCGAGCGGCCAAGATTTCTACCAAAGAAGTTGTTAATACTAGTGATGATAGCAATCAGGAGAAGGAACCACTTTATGAGAATGCTGTACCGGTCCCTGAAGAACAACAACTGGTGTTCAAACCAAAAGACGAAATAGCCTTGGCGGGAGAAGACGTTCCTGCTATGGCTCTGACTCTTGATGACAAAGTTCAAGATGTTAAAGTTCAGCATATTCTTAAAGAGTGTGTAAGGACTTCTTGCATGTCTTGTAACTACTGCAGAAGAGCTATCAAAATAGCTGTCAATGGTAAGTTCTTGGCCCTTCATTTACTGTCAGAACATCGGTATACACCTACAAAAAATGATTCTCCGGAAGATGTGATTAATAAACTCAAATCATCTCTTGATGAATTGTCAGATGTTTATTTCAATACTGAGAGTTATGACAGTTCTGATCCCTCTATTCATGTGCCATATGATAAAGACAGCACTTTTGATTGCTTTCAGTGTAGTTTTGTTACGCATACTCATAAAGATCTTCATATCCACAAAAGGAAGTCTCATACTAAATCACTTTTACTTTGCATCATGTGCAAAATAAATTTTTACAGTTACAGTGAATTACTGTGTCACTTGTGTCCTGGTCATTACAACCCAGATTATCAGTTTAATAACATCGATGTTACCTTCCGTTGCTGTTTCTGTAAGCTGGACACGATACCTTCTGCCTTCCGCTTGATGGTCCACCTGAGAAAGTGTCATCATACTTGTGACATTTGTTTAGAAATATGCTCAGATCAACAGAAACTCTCTACTCACATGTGGAAACATAAACTAAATCACCTGTGTTATCGCTGTGGCATTGCTTATGCCAGTAAATTGGATATAACTAAGCATCTGTTTTGGAAACACGGGACTGAGAGTGTTCTGTGCAAAAAGTGCCTGCAGAAGAAGTGGCCTCATGTTTATCACTTTTGTATTCCACCTACCTCTTTCCTCTGTGAGGAATGCAATTCCTGCTTTTCAAAAGCAGTGGCTTTGAAAGTGCATAAGAGAATACATGCTGGGGATTTCTCTTACCAATGTACTCAGTGTGAAAAGAAATTTGTTTCTAAAAAGCTTTTACAGAAACATGAAGATCATCACAACAATCCTGTTGATCTGAACGAGCAAGATGAAAAAGGGAAAGAGGAGATAATAGATGTCACTGGAGAGTCCACCGGTAACACTGATGGAACAGGTGCCGGTGATAACCAGGTGGAAGAGAGTGAAAATCAGAAAGGCTCTGACAAGGAAAATGAATCGAGTAAACATCACAAAAAACACAAGAAAGACAAAAAGACCAAACAAGTTGTCGATGTTTACGATCTTCCTCCCCTTAACTTGTCATCTGAAAGTGACAGCTCTGATGATGAAAGCACTAAAAACAATGCAAATGATCCCGATAAAGATTTGAAAGACAGTGACAGTAAAAATGATGACACTCCTGAAGATAACAATGATAACAAAGATAATACTGAATCAGTAGATTCTAAAGAGGAGGTCAAAACAGATACTAACAACATTCCAGATCCTGCTTTGACAAACCAAGATGCCTCTGTCCCACCAGAAAACCAAGAACCTAAAGATCCAGAAAATCCTGTCGTCCCAATAGACACAGAAAACTGTAATGAAGAATCTACTGAACCATCTGATGATAAACCGCTTGAGTCATCTGAACAATTCAAAAAATCCCCTGACCATGCTGTTGAGAATACAAGTATCTGGGAAAATTTTTACAAAACCAATTCTAATAACAAGAATTTGCCTTATCCGCTTTGTGCTATGAAATCGGAAGATGCTTACAAAATCATCATGGGTGATCACGACTATTGCTTACAAATGAAAATGTCGGATCCAGTGATTAAAGAGGACATTCTTCAGTCTAATCTAGAGTGCGACAAAGTGGATCCTGTCAATTCAGTAAATAAACCGGATTTGAATGAAACCACTGCATCGGATTCTAGTCCGACTAAGAAAAAGCAGAAATCTCCCAAAAAGAAAAGTGGCAACAACAGTTCTTCAAGCAGTGACTCTAGCAGTGACAGTGATTCAAGCAGTTGTAGTTGTGGGGAGAACTGCAGCTGCTCCAGTTCTAGTTCTGATAGTTCCTCTTCCTCTAGTTCAGATTCTGACAGCTCAGCTTCAGAAGGGGGCAACAAACAGAAAACTGATAAGAGAAAGAAGAAAAAAGAGAAGAAAACAAAGAATAAAGCTGTGCCCAATGTGGATCAAAATGGTGAAAATAAGACTATAGTTGAGACTGTGACTCCGGCCGTGCCTGAGGAACCTTCTGTTAGAGAATCTGATCTTGAAACAGAGGAATCATCTACTGACGAAGAGTTTTATGACAGGCAACCTCAAAAACAAAGTAACCAGTTAATGGCTGAAAAGCGCAACCAACTCATGCTGCTTGCATCTGTTGCTCCTGTGCACGGGGAAGGGTTAGGTCACGAGCTTACAAAATCTTCTACGTTGACCGAGGCCTTTAGTGATCTGTCTGGCACAGCACCGTCCACTCCCGACCCCTCTCAACAACCTACTAAAAAAGTCAGCAAAAACCGCAGAAAAAAGAGTTTCATGATGAAGAGTCGAAAGAGAGTCAATAAAACTATACCCACATACACCTTGAATAACACTACCCAGCCATCTGACTCTGCTCATATATCTCCAAAACCTTACATTTTAAAATTAAAAGAGCCCAAGCGCCAGGAGACTCCACCGACTTTTGGTTCTCACACCCCCCCTTCCTTTGTTCGAAACACATTACCTTCTGACAACTCCGGTGGGGGATCAGAAAGTGAGAGTGTGAGAGCCTCAAAAAGAAAGAGAGTACCCAACAAGTTCTACGGCTATTCCAGCGGTGAAGAAGAAGAAAGGATGCTGCAGGCCAAGTGGAGGAAACCTGAGGTTTCTACTCCTCCGCCACCTCCCCCTCCTCCCCCACCTCCTGTTGTTACAACTCCCAAGTTTGTCCACTCGACACCTCAAACACCGAGGATACAGCTCTCTGTACCCAAGCAAATCATCCGTAAGAACAATACCGACCCAACTAAAGCCAGGCACTATGTCAGCGGTAACGATTCCACTGACAGTAGCTCTGATAATGACAAGAGGTTCCGTCAACAACACGTCCCTCCACCACCTCCCCCTCAACCTCTTCCCTCTCCTCCTGTCACCAAACAAGATAAGAATCTCTACTGCTACTGCAGATGTCCTTATGACGAAGTTTCAGAAATGATTGCCTGTGACGATGAAAACTGTAAGATCGAATGGTTCCACTTTGAATGCGTAGGCATCTCGGTACCTCCAAAAGGCCAGTGGTTCTGTCCACAGTGCTCCAAGAAGAGGGGCATCCTACCCTAATCCCACTTTGTATATACTTTTTTTCCAGAATCTTATTTAGCCGAGTTGTATGAGCGTACTCTCTTTGTAAATTTCAGGATATTTTATAATGGGATTAAGCCATTGTTCCTTTGGTGTTAAACGAGGTGCCATTTGAAAAGTCTTTATCACAGCTTTTTAATTACTGGGAGAAGGTTTGACCATCCTTTGGCAGCAGTATCGAATAGTTGTATAAAAGTTCTAGTATAGGAATGTAAAAAGTACAAAACTTACAGTATTGACAGCTGGTAGAGTCAACTGAATCAGTTAAGGCAGAGAAATTGTTAATTGCTCTGCCGAAAACAAGTTTCATGGTTGCCACAGGAATTATTATTCCCTGTAAAAATGATTTATCTAAGGATTGTATGTAACCAATGGATTTTTCTTTTTATTTTTCTTTTTGTCTATTAAAAAAAAACAATTTAATTTAAAGATCATAGCACACATTTCATAAAAGACTTTTAAGTGCAAATTTTTGATTTTTTTAGTATNTATAACCCCTATATATTTATAGAATACTGTGTAAAATACCATAGATATATAAATAATATAAAGTAGATTATGTAATTAATATTGATAAATATATTTTTTAAGAAATCAAAAAATTGTTCTAATATTTAATTAAGGCTAAAGCATCCTGTTATTTAATTTTGGTGCATTTTTGTTATTAAGTTAAAAAGAGTGCAAACCTGTAAGATCTAAATGTTTGACAAAGCTTTAAAACTTGACTATCACAAGCACCAAGTTAAATTGTATTCTATATTTTTTAGTTATTTAAGTTAATTATAATTTTAATTTGATCCCATTATTTATTTTTAAAAATTTTCGGTTAATGTTTTTTATTTTTTAATGACATATGTGATGTCATTTTTCATTATCATTATTTACTGTGGAGTATAATAATAATGCCCTGATTATGTTTATGTATTTAATTGTATCATTTAATATATTTTTTGTGTTTGAGATAAATGATCTAAACAGTAAATTTGAGCATTTCAATATCTCTGTAACTCTTTAAAATTATGAAGAGGTATATTTCTACAAATTTGAATTAATCCTATTAATTCTATAAAAAAAAGAGCATAGAATAGGATAAATTAAAATAAAATTCAAATATTACACTTGGTATTTTTTCATTTTATTCTCAAACTTACCACTCTTGGGAATCAGTGAAGCTGATAGGTTTAACGGCCCCTACTCATATGAAACCACAGTCCCAAACACATGTCTAGTTTGAATCCCTAAAGGCCCCCATACACGATCAAACATTTTGTGCAAAATGTTTGCGCAAACCTGATGTCGGGGAAATTTAGTTAAAAATCATGTTTGCGCAAACCTGATGTCGGGGAAATTTAGTTAAAAATCATGTTTGCGCAAACATTAAGCAGCCCCATACATGGTCAAAATGTTTGCACAAACATGATGTTTGCGCAAAATGTTTGACCGTGTATGGGGGCCTTTAAAGGTGATACATGTTTAAAGGCCCCCATACACGGTCAAACTAGTTTGACAAGCAAGTTTGATCAAAAGTTTGTCAAATAAGTTTTTTGCCCAGTGTACACCACATTAAGCCATCAAACTCTCAAATTTCACCCACACACGGTCCAACTTTCTTGTCAAGCTGGCTTGACAAGCCAAGTTTGTCAAGTAAGTTTGATCGTGTATGGGGGCCTTTACACTCATGATCTCACCTAGCATTTGTTAGCCTTGATCCTTCTATGCTGTAATTTTCTTGTGTTGATCCATACATAAAATTAAACAGAAAGCGTCATTCTTATTGGTCCGTCACCAGATAATTGTTAAACATCCATATTTTACACTTTTTATTGAAGTTTTTACCACAAATTTATTGTTTAAATTATTTTTGTTTGTTCTTTACTGAACAGTAAACCTTTAAATCTTAAATTAATATTTATTTAATAATTCTTAAATCCATTATAATGGATTGATGGTTAGTTTTATGAACTTGTTAATTTAATATTCTTCAGATTAGGTTTGAGCTAAATACACATTATAAGCTCAAAAACCTCACATATTATATGCTCAATATCAATTTTGCTCAAGAATCTTATATAAAGGGGATGGAGGGTTGTGGCTAAAAAATAACCCCATGGAGATATGTAAAATATGAGCTCCAATAGGGACAAATTACCTTCCTCTTGGTTATGGGTTACCAAGAAACGTGCTGCAGGTTATCAACAACCAACAAATTGCGTTGTACTCCCCCTTGTGTTATATACTCCCGTGCGTTGTATTTCTTATTTTGTGCTCTTTGTGAATCATATTTGGAATATATTTATCAGTTTATAGTGACTTGTTTTGCATTATTTATAATTAAAAGAGAATAATCAGTTTATAACCTGATTCAAAATTAACCAGAAATAAACCTTGAAATTAACAAAGAAGGTGTCCCAGATCAAAGGTCGTGGAGCATGCGCAGTATGATTTTTTTTCCCCAAATTCCCCTAACCCCAAGGGGGCAACTTTTTGCCCTAAAACACGCATAAACATTCCATCCCCTTTATATAAGATCCTTGATTTTGCTACAGTGCTCTTTTATTGACTTAATTCATAGAAGATATTTTGGTCTTGATATAGAATCAACTTGATATCAGTGCACTGTACTTCCCTTGATATACAATTATTACTTATTACAACTGCTTTTTCAAGTTTTACAATTATATGACAAAACAAAAGTTACATTTATAAGCCTGACGATTTATAACCCACTTTAAAAGTCCTTTTATATTCAGAACTTTATTTTTTATTCCTGTAAAAGAATGAAAATTTAAATTCTTTTTTGGTAGATTTAAATAAAATAATTTAAAAATTATTCCTTTTTACTGTTGATGCTCAAAAACCTGAGTCCATTCGTTTGGATTTTTATTTCTAACCTATCTTTTAAGATATTAAGATTAACAAGCCCATAATAAACTAACCTCAACCATTGTGTAATTTGTTGTAAAAAAAATAATATTTTATTTTTTAAATGTTTTATCAACTATAATTTGATTTAATTGATAGCAATACCAAAGTATTAAAGCTTCAAACACTTATGGATTACTTTATGGAGGCCAATTTATACAGTAATTCTCAACTTGATAACTGTATGCTGATTATAGTCAGATTATCTAAAGTTTTGACACTCAGATTGGCCAACCTAAATGATGAAAAAAATAAAGCCACTAGGCCTGTAGGACGGGTGGGGCCGGTGACATTTTTGTTTGCCTAGTTGGCCCGACCTTCTAGAATTCAAAATCCTGACTTCTCATTGGCTTCCCACGGATTTTCCCGTGCTGTCAAAGTCAAAACTTTAGATAATCTGACTGTAATCTTCAATACATGGTTTGTACAACTATTACTAACTTAGTCATACTAAGTTAGTTGTTTTCTTGGGAGATTTATTAGGACTTATTTATGCTTAATAACAACTTGATAAATCAAATGGATCAGTGTATTATCTAACCTCTAATATAAATATTTAGTAATAGCTGATTAAAATCACTCTTAATTAACTAGTGTAATTAGATTAGGGTTGGGACATTCATGTCGATGTATCAAAAACATCCATGTCCCAACCCTAAATGTTAGTTAAAGTATTGATGTTATCCAGTTTCATTCAGCATATCTATGTTTCTTTTTAAATCTTTTTCTCTTTTTTCTTTTTCTCTTAAATCATCATCTCGCATATATGAAAGTAAATACAGGGTGTAAATATAACCCCTATTGATCTATATTTCCAGATAAATATATATATATATTTTTTTTTGTTCAAAGATTTGAGCTGTAGTTGATTTTTTTTTCAAAATTGGTCTCAAGTAATCATGACGAACCCCTGTTTCTTGATAAAATTAACCATGAGTTGTATTTTCATTCTGCTATTTTATTCACTCTGTATTTAAGTTACTCAAATTACGAGGGTTGTTCAATAAGTAAGGTCTAACCCTAGCTTAAGCTGACAACATCAGATAAGAGAGTTGGCAACACTGTCGTGTCCCATCAGCAGAAGAACACCTTGGAACAACCAATGGAGGCTTCTTGTTAATTTCTTGCTGGTTATACTGAAAAGGGGGAACAATTTTTGCATTCCATCGTTGCAGTGATCAAACGTGGGTTTCAAAGCAAATCTCTCTTAAGTGAAAAAACAAAGCAACAATCTCTTAAGTGGCTCCATACCACAAAACCCAAGACTATGTTGAGAAATAGTTGATAGTTTGTTCTTTAAATTTTTAAAAACGAGGAGACCTTACTTATTGACCAACCCTTGTACATAAGACACAAAATTTTTCCGTAAAAATTTTAAAAGAATAAGAAAATAAAGTTGTTAATAAATTATATACTTAATTTTCTTAATACATTTTAATTTCAGTTAATGGACTATTATAAAGAAAATTGTATTAGCTTCATATTAATTCAATTAGTAAATTTATTTTAGTATTCCAAAATTCAATATTTTTGTTTTTTTACTTAGAACTATTATACATTTTTGTCAGAATAATTTTAAAAATTTAGAAGTTTGGCCCGAAGGTTCATTGAAATTACCTCTTGAATTAAACCGATATGTTTTAATATTCGGAAGTGGTTTAGGTGCCTTATTACCTTAATAATTGTAGTCTTGTAACCTGATTACTTATTAGGTGTTGAGTTATTGTTATTAAAATTATTTCCGTTTGGGAATTTAGTTCTGATTCACATATTTTCATTTTTTATCAAACATTTTTTTTACAATATAACTGGTAGTCAGTCGGCAGGTCCTTCTGATAAGGGTTGGTTCTTAAGCTAGATAAACATTGGCTCTTTTCGTCTATTTATTCATTATAAATAATAAATTATTAGCCTTTTGAAAAATAATTGCTACTTATTAATTATTGTCATTATAATCTATAAAAATAAGGAAATAGTTGAGAATAGAGAAAAGGAATTACATCTCATATAAAGTGCACGTATTCCAGTAGCATATTATCCTCCTTTTTATTTTCTGTTACCTTAAAGTCAATTGAATTTTCAATTAAAAAAAGGAAAAGTAAAAGAACAAAATAAATAAAAGTCAACTCACTTTTTGAATACTATATATTTTTTTTTTTTTATTTATTTAATTTTTTCCAGAGCTAATAAGAAGCTAGATTTCTTATTTTATATTTTTTTATATATATATGAAATAATATTTACATATAAAAAGATCATTAAATTAATTTATGTTAATTATTTTACCTTAAATTGTTATAATTAGTAGTTCAAAGTAGAGTTTTATGATTATAGATTGTAAATAATAAATTATAATGTATATTGATAAATTCATTTTGTGTACACAATTTTTTTGTCATTTAATATTAAAAATAAATAATGAAAAAAAAAAAAAATTGCTTTCTTTTCCGAAGTAATAAATGTTAATTATAAGTGTGTGTTTATTTTATTTTGTTAAATTATTTACCTTTTTATTTTTATAGAGAGAGCCAGAGTGCTCGAGGCACCTGCCTAGCTATCAATGAATCGAGGCAAATCAAGGTCATGGGTTCGATCCTGTGCCATGATGCTCGGATTGAAATAGCTCACTAATGACTAATGACCTCCCCTTGGTACAATCTACAGGTATGATGTGGGAAGTGGCTGGAACTCTCACCATGGGGTTAGTAAAATGGGCCCAATGTGGCCTGATAACTAGGTTACCTAGACGTGTCTAACCACTACTATCTTTTAATTTCTTATATACAGAAAGGAAGTATTGTGATGGCTGAAAATTCTATTTCAGGACCTTTAATGTTCCGAGGTGTCCTCTGAGTCCAAAAGAGGGGTTTTTAAAAAATGTCTGTCCTATAGTCTTCAGAACAATTATCCACCTAGTAATTTTATTAATGTTCCATAAAAATTAAATATGTAACATAGAAAACCTGAGATGACTATCAATTTGAAAACAGTGGATGAAGCATAATTATGAATTCGTGTATGACAAAAGTTTATTACTAGTTTACTGGATATTTTATATATTCGGTACTGGTAATATATAAAAAATATAGAATTTCTAAACCAAGTGCCACAGCTATGCTAATGCTCTGATTTTTTTTTTTTTTTGCATGTGAATCTTCTTGAAGAACACAAAATAATAAAATTGTATTCTTATAAGATTGTGGTCCTCTGTCAGTATTGATACTCTTAATTGTTAGGTCATAAAAGAGTAAAGAAAACTGCAGAAGATTTATACGGTTTGAAATTCAACTATCCGTTTGGAGGTCCAATCAGAATCTCTAATAGTAAGAATACCAAGATAGAAGAATAGAACAAGGTTCAAATGTTGCAGATAACACAATAGATTTCTAGTATTAACAATATGTACTATAGAAGTCATTAGTTGTTAGCTTCGAGAGGAATTAGTGTAAATATTATCACTGATTACTCAATAAAAATGTTGTCACAATTGTTCATTATTTTAAACATTTACATTTTGAAAATCCAAAATGTGTCAGCCTTAATTGGACCATTAGTTAACTTTCTTCAGAAAGACAAACTGTCTGGTCCCTATAAAGTTGTGATACTTAAATTGTTCAAGTTCACTGTGGAGATTAAAGATTTTCAATTTTGGGACAACTGCTAAAATTGCCTGGGTCCTATGTCCTCTGTTCTTGAACGTAACATTTACTATTAGAAAGATATTCATGATATTATTATTTCTTTTGCCTTTTATCCGCCATACTCTTTTAGATTTTCTATCCCTAGAAATGATAAATACAGGGTATGATTGAGCTTGCTAAAGCTTAATATGAATATTAAAAATTGTATTTTATTTTTCAATACCCTATTTTCTTGGGGTTTGAGTTTGTGGTTAAGCGATGTCAAGAATTTGGAATTAACAGTTTGACCCTTAACCTTCCACGCTTGTATGTGGGTACTTCATTCTTCTGCAGTGATTGCACTGGTTCGTAATACACCTGCTAGTGCAGCAGTAGAAGTCCTTTTGGGCATACACTCATTGTCTGCTAAATTCCTGGCTACTTTGTTCTTTCAACTAACAATTAGTAATAAACATAGGTAATTAATTGGTCGTCGAATGCGTCTCTATAATAGCCATTGTCTCTATAGAGACAATGGGCCTAGAGTAAGGGGTAGTTGGTCTTGGGCCAGAGACTAATGGCCAGTAACTTGGACCTGGAACATTTAGCATGAAGCCTGGTGCATTTATGTTCACTTAATTTCAGATTATTTCTGATGTTCCTACTAACTTATTTTTCATAAAATGTTTACATTATAGAGTTTAAAAAATGTAATAATGAGTTCTTAACAATTTTCTTTTTATAAAAAATGTAGTTTCAACCAAAAAAAATATTTTCTGCCTATGTTGGTCGAATCCACGAAGGTTTAGTAATTAACATTTCAGTCAGGGTTAACGGTTAACAAATTAACAAACAACAAAAATCCGTAGGGAAAACGGACTAGGTTTCCTACAGGTTATACAGTTAATAGGTTATCGACATCTTCGTTAAATTTAATCATTGTTAAATGTCCCTTCGTGCAATTAGTTATTAATTACAATTAAAAAATGGGCTTGCCGTCGTCTGCTATTAATAATGTTTATGGTAATATATATCATATATATTTATTTTAAAATGAAAAAAAAATTGTGATAATCCTTATTTTTGTCTCAGTCTTGCGTCACTGCTATAATATTTTTATCAGAATCATTAAAAAGTTTATATTTAAGTCGCAATAAAATCTATTTTATTAGGAAATTAATCTAATGGTTGAGAGGTGTTCCTGCAAATCTTTAAGATTTTATATAGACAATAGAGTTTATTGACATATTTTAGTATAATATGGTCAAGTTTTTTAGGATACGCATTTTCTAAAGAAAAATGAAATTACTAGATCTTAGTTTAGTTTCTGTTTACAAGAGAGGCATAGCTACTTCGTTTTTGGCTACACTGCCAACAAACCGCTATTTAACATTTGTGTGAAAAGTAAACAAGGAATTTTTATTAGATATAATATTAAAAATTTAAATTTATTAATGTACTTGAAAATTTTAAGCCGTTTTGTACAACATTTTGACCGGATGAAGACGTGAATCCCAATCACAAAGTGTTAACTTTTCAGGTGTTTAAATGTGTTCAAAGTATGTTTAGTCTTCCTGTATTTTGACACTTCAGGTCTTCTATTTTAGAAGGAAAATCATTTTTAGTATAATTTTAACTGATTCAAAGATTATTCATCTTTCATCAAAATTGAGCGTCAAGCTAAAGGTTAGTTTAATAAATTGCACTCAGTTAATATATCGCTTGAAATGTTGATTATAGCAACAAGTAAACAAATTTACTTTTTGATCAATGATTACTTGATGATGCTACTCGTTTTTCAAATATTTACTCACAAGTCAGTTCCTTACAAATTAATCTTGTGATTGTTTACTATCAACCATTATTATAATCTGGGGTACTCGATAACAATATGAAGAACTAAGGTTATAGCAAGACAAGTGGTTAGCACAAGCTGCTCTATATTTTAGCTGTTTAATTTAATTTATAAGTAACAGTAATAATTTGGTTAAACATTTCTTCAATGTGTTGGGTTATAATATAAAAGCGATAACAATATTTGCTCACCTCTCATTCAAAACCTCTTAGCCTGAGGGTAGTTATCAAGCACCTACCTAGAAGTACAGTTATTTGCTAATTGTATTTATTCACTATGTAATCAAATTTGTACTACAGCAAATTAGCATTGTATACCATCACGTCTTTATAGTTAGGCTTTAGGCTTTTATACTTATGTAGTGATTGTTATACATACTAGATTATAGTGCCCCTTAATAACATTAGATTCTAGTTGTCCATAAAACATGCCACTTGAGTCATTAGTACGAATTATTATTATTTTCAACAACTAATCTGTTATGTAATAGTTGTGTATAACATTTATCTCTTTGAATAGATAATTCATTATGGATATATGTATGGGCTATTTTAACTTCACCCTGGCATTATCACATTAACCATGTCAAGCATTTAAATTTAATTAAGAGACCAAATAAAAAATCTGGACAAAACAAGACTGATGGGTGTAACAAGAGCTTAATTTAAACGTTCCCTTGCTATTTATAAAGGTTATCAATGGTTCACCATTAGATACAGAGACATTTTACTTTGGATTAACTTTTACTTAAGTGCAGTACTCTGCAAACCTATGCCTATGTATAGTAACCTGCTTTACATTACCTTCCTTTCCCTATGCAGAGACTGAATATTGTTAAATAATTAAAAATTATTAGAATATTTAGCTGAAATTATCACCAATGTCTTTCTATTTCTAAGAAATAAATAAGGAAATTATAACCTTTTTAGTATTGGATATTGGAACTTACTAATTATATTATCGGACTATAAAAATGGTCAATCAAAAGAAATAAAGAAGAAGTCATTCTTTCAATCGTAAATAATTGCATTCATTCTTGTGTTATACCTTGAAGAAGGATTTTTTTTTTCAAAGTTCTGCCTGGGTTTTACCTCTTTTGATTCATTGATTTATTTTGATTTAAAATTAATTTCTTGATTTCGCCTCGGGGTATGATTTCTCTGAACATGTATGCCAAATTTCGAGAAAGTAATTATGCATCTTGTCAGTCTGTCAGTGTGTAAAGTTAACGTGTCCGACGATAAATTAAATAAAAGTTGACCGATTTGTTTGAAATTTGATATTCGTATTCCTTTTACTAATGCTCAGGCTAAGTTCGTTGGACAGCGTGATCAGTCCAGTAGTTCGCGCGCAACGCTCGCGTGACCGAGAGGTTTAAATATAAAATTAGAATTTCAGGACGGGAAAAGATTCTATTATCTCCAATTCGATGAGACGAACATTATTTTAATATATTTTTTTAGTAAAACCAACAGCAACACGGCTATGAATTAATAAAGATCGTTAAAACTATTAAAAGTGGCGACCTAAAGGATTAATATAGAGAAAACAACGTTTTTACCGATATCATACGTCCTAATGTAACGATATTAATAAAACTTCATACACATCATTTAAAGGACAGTTGAAACAGGTGAGTAAAATTTCAATTTTATACGTGCAGAAGTTTTTGTGTAGCGAAATGATACATTACATTATAACAACACTAAGTAATAGTTGTTATCAGTGAACGTATTTGTTAATTAGTTATTTAACACATTAGTTTATGGACGCTAGAGTGGACGAATATAATCTTTACCTACGGCAGGTTCTCTATGCTATTGTATTACTTCCGAGTTTACTAAAGTTACAGTCTGTGTCAAATGAGTTTTAGTGCATTCTCGCTGCGGGAAAGTCGAAAAATGGGCCCGGGAGCCAATGAGAACTCAGGTTATTAAAATTCCTAGACTTTCGATTTGAAATTTATCGACTTTCCCACGTTGTCAGCCCACTAAAACTAATTTGGACACAGACTGTAACCAATTTGATTTTATATGATTTATTTGAAAAAACAAAATTTGATGTCACCAATTTCAAAATTTCCTTGACAAAATGTTTCAGACATCAAAAATATTTTTTGCGTCTTGTATGTCGGTTATATTACTTCCTCTCTTACACACGCTTTTTCTGGTCAAACTTATAGTTTGAAAAATAAATGTCCGAATTTAATAAAATTTAGGTGATATGCCAAAGTTAGCAAAAAAAAGAAAAAAGATAAAAAAGCGTTACATGCACCTTACCTAATTGTTTAATGGACTAAAATTTAGAAATATATCTTATTATCGCATGTATACCATTTTGAAATACAGTAGAACCCCAGAAATCCGAACCCCGCAAATCCGAAAACCCCGATATTCCGAACAACTTTTGGGATTTAAAAAAAAAAAAAAAAANATTTATAAAAAGTTTTCTTTCATTTATAGATACCTATTTGAAATTGCCCACTATTCATACTGAAACTGAACCTACTCAGGTGTACAAAACTTAACAGCATACTCTAAGGCAGGCACTGATCAATTGATAAATGCCGCCATAGTTCTGGAATGTATTGAGCTGCACAGATAGTAGATTTAATCTCCACCCCAGCTGGGATAATAAAAACATCAATAATCTATGGTGACAGCCTGTGGATAGCTTGGGCCTGCCTAAAAGGGCGATTAGATGCCCGTTCTGTATTGCTGGTTCTGTCCCGAGATTCCCTTGCTCCTGCCTCCCCACCACTCGACAGAGTGTTTCGTTTACCCGGCCTGATCTAGTTCCATCTAGTCAACTTTTCCTTTAGGAGACAGGAAAATTGATTCTGATGACAAAGATTACACTGTGGGTTCGCAGGGTAAAGTAGTGGGGAGACTATAGTTCCCCCACTTTTTTTTATCCTACATCGGATGGAATCTCTGTCTGACTGCACTGTCTAGTTTCACCCCCAAAACGTGACCAGGAATGTGATTTACACAAACGGGTTTTTGGGCTGGTGGGGTGTGGCCCCCACTTAAGGAGACCAGATCAGCTCGTCTAATCGCCCCTTAAGACCCAAGATTTTATGTCACAGGGGTGATGTGTCAGCTGTATAAAACGTATAACTGGCATTTTTAACTCCCCATTTTGAACACCGGGTCACCTTGATGGAGTCAGAAATCGAACCTGGAGTTTCTTAGGATATGTAATCTCCACGTGAAAGGATAAAGGTTTGCAATAGATCTGCTTGAGTTACAGCATTCAAGTAAATAAAGTTCCTCTTCATCTGACTATTACAGCTTGTTAGTTAGTTCTATTTGAAAAAGTGTGAGCTGTTGTATACATACCATGTCTTAAAATCACTCGACACAGTAGCGATGTTCAGATCAAATGATGAGCAAAAGTGCAAATTTAATTTATTAACCTACTGTGTTATCCCTTTTATTTATATTGAACTAGCCGTTATGCCCGTGGCAACGGGCAGAATAAATATGGAATAAAAAGTTATAATTAAAATACATATTTAAATAGATATTTACTGTTTAAATAATAAGTTATTATGCATGGAGTTTCATTACAATGGAATGGGGTCGAGGTTGTGTTTTCGCCTGACGCTCAGGAGGTCACTGGTTCAATTCCAGCTTATGGTGCATCAATTTTTAACGTTATAAATCATTTAGAGGTTAGTCGTCGCCGTTGCCGTCGGGACACAACTCGATTATATAAAAGATAACACAAGAGCAAGATTAATTAAATTTATTGTCAAAACAACCTCAATAGTTAAAGTTTAATTCAGAATAGGTTTGGACTCTTTATTTTGTAAACAATCAGTGATGAGATGATAATAAAAAACTGATGACAATGATCACAAACTGCTCTTTGAGTTTTAAGTCACTATGAGTAAGTTCCACAAAATTTTAATAGAAACAATAATTTTATTATATTATCTTTTAATTTTTTAGGAGGTGTCTCAGATGGCTCAACCGTTCTTCCAGTGGTGGCTACTAGGCCGTCGGAAGAAATGTTCCAAGCCCTTAAAAAACATATTATGAGAGAGAGGCAGAAAAAGAAAGAAGGTTTGTAGCCAGGGTATAATTTTTATGTGGCTCACTTAGATTTATTACAATTTTTCATTACAATGCACGAGTTAACTCGTTTAGTGTTGAAGTACTGTAAAGGTATAAGCAAAATTTTTCTTGAGGTATCAGTGTGAGGTAGACTATGAACAAGTGTACTTATTAAATCTGCATTTAATGGTAATTTTGAATCTTTTGTATACATTTTGATCATTTTAGATTTTAAAAGAACAAGGGGAATAGAGTTAATAAAAGCTGGTTCCACACCAATATAAATTTGTGTTGTGTTTTAAATTTACTGTCGTAAAATATTTCCGACAAACAATTAACACTAAATGTCAACCAATATTGTGTCAGAGGGTATACACTGCTCTGCACACTCACCACATTCAACACACACAGCCTGCTTAATGCAAATTTTTATTGGCGTGGACCCCAGCTTAACGGCATTGAAAGCTAATTTTGGATTATTTTAAAAGAGCTTAATTAATTAATAATATAATTTGGGACTCACCATTTACTTTTAAAATCTACCCTACAACTATGTTAAAAAAGAAAATAAAAAAGTTTTGGCAGTTTAAAAGAGGAACCGACGTAGCCGAGTGGTTAGTGCACTCGCTAATTCTCGCCTGAAACCAAGGTCATTACCAAAATCCCTGGCAATGGTTCGAATCCCAGGGAGGTGACATGTTTTATCCCTGATCATGATAGTCTATGTCTGTGTGTTACCCAAATTCGGGCTCAATTTTGGAACAGTAAAGAAGTAAAATTCTCTAAATGGAATTAAAAAGCTCTCTTTTGCAGTATTTTAATCAATCCCCAGAACCTCTATAAAAAGAGGTTTAATTATATCTTCAACAATAATCATTTTCGAGTTTCAATTACAGTAGAACCTCGATACGAAGTGTCTCAAGGGGATATGGGAAACAGTCTTGTTATTGAGGTGCTCTTTTTGTTGAGGGTTGTGTTATCAAGGTTATTTTGGCTATCAGTTGTGTTATCGAGGTTAATGGGCGGGGTTTTCAAGTCTAGACTTGTTCAAGGTACCTCATTCTTGAATAGAGTCGCGTTATAGAGGTTGATTTCTCAAAACGACTTTTTATAGAGGTTCTGAGTTGTGTTGTAGATTGGAGAAAATTTGTGTTATTGAGGTTGTTTGGATACTAATAGTTGCTTTATAGAGGTCAATTTAACATTATGTGTTATGGCAATCTCAAGAGGATTTGAAAATTGCACTTGTAATTGAGGTTGTTGTATTATTGAGGGTTGTGTAAGCGAGGTTCTACTGTATTATTACTTCAATACCAGATAAAACAGTAGTATTTTCTAATTTAAATCATATATTTAATCTGATATTTATTTGATTTAATTAATATGATTTAAGTATAAAGGTTTAACAACCTAAGGATCTAACTACAGTCTTTGCCAAACGAGTGCATTGACAGTGTGGGAAATCGAGTGACAAACAGATTGGCTAACCTCTGATGGAAAAAATAAATCCACTGCATTTGCTTTCTTATATGGTTATCCAGAAGGCAAATCTTGAGCTCTCATTGACTCCCTACACCATTTGCTAGTTTTTCCCACTCTGTCAACGCACTAACTCTCGTTTGGCACAGACTGTCGCTATCAATAACCACCTCAAACTGTAACTGTAAAGAGTATGAGGTTGAAACTATATTCTAAAAGTTGTTTTTTAATTGTTTAGAGCAAGAGGCGGACGCCGAAGTGGAGAGACTGAGGTTAGAGAGAGAGTTAAAGCAGAAACAGGATGACATGACTCTAGGAGAAAACTTGGAGCAGATAACTCAGCTGGAGAATACACTTGCAATGCTCAAGGAGGAGAAACATCAGCTTTTCCTTCAGCTTAAGAAAGTTCTAAATGAAGATGACAACAGAAGAAGGCAATTAGTTCGACAACAAGAATCGTAAGTTACATCCTTCTTTTTAATGCTCGTTAAATACCCTTCAAGATAAATGACCTCTAAATAGTATATGATACAATAGAGCTATCCATTTCAGTGAGACCAAAATAGGGTTTGATGATTGATTTTTCAATTAATTAAAGTATATTTGGAGGGATCTTCCTTAATATTTTAAGAATTTTTTCTTTTTTCTTCTCTTGTGCTATTGCCAATACATTCAGTTTGAATGTGCTGGGTATTCTCTTCTTTTTAGAAGCACTGTCCATTTTTTTTTTTTTGTATAAATCTACAGTAAAAACTTATTATTTAAATAAAGACGATCAATTCCTGAACCATGGGTATTTAGGTATGTTAGGTTTTATCTTGTATAATTAGTTTTATTAATTTTTTAACTAGTATATTGTTTTTTCTATAAAAAGCATTCCATATTTTTTTTCATACTAATAAATATTTCATATTAATATTTAAAATGTTAAGTTCTATTTTTTTTTTT
>KZ651362.1:351628-372331 GCA_001010745.2 Gerris buenoi
ACCACTTTTGAAATCGCATTGTTCCCTCTACCCCTTTCTTCCTCTGAGCTATATACTATGAAGTTAATAATACAATATAAAATATGTACAGATCAAATTTCAATCAAATTTTCAGGAAAGTTAATAAGCTAAAACTTATGAGTAAATTTTATGTAAATACCTGACACCATGTCATCTATCGCTGCAATAACATTTTAAAATATCAAGGAGTTAAAGTTTGAAGAAGGAATAACTTTTTTTCTGAAATGTCTCTAAATCCACTCTTTTGAGTTTTACTTTTGACTGATCCTCGCTTTTCTCAAATTTTATTTGATTCATTTAGTCATCTTACTTTGATATTATATCTGAAAGACTCAACAAGAATATAAAACCTTTTTTGTACAAGGTAAATTTTACTTTCTTTATCACAGTATGTACAGAGAGAAATTTATTTAATAATAATAATTGGCTTTCCCTAAAATTAAGTTTTTTTACTAATCCCCTTATGGAGTTAAGCCACTCTCCACACCAATGCACCTTCAAAGTGAATTCAGTGTGTTCACTAGTGTATGAGGGTAAATCAAAGTAATTAGGTGTGGGATTGAACCAATGTCTTCGGCTTAGATTCATAGATGACCGAGCAGATGTAACCAATACGTTTATGCCTACGGTTTCTTTGAACCCTACAACAGCTGGTTGAAAATAACAACTTTCCATTTTTAATTTGTAAATTGTATTGTTGTTAACCATTATTGTATGAGTTTTATTTGTTTTTGAACTATTATTGTAAATGTATTCCCTGATGTATTTATGAATAATAGAATTACTTTTTAAAGATTTTGTAAATAAAGTTCTTTTTAAATTTATTTATATAAGTTATTTTCTCTTTCCCTTTCTGAACTGTAAACATGTTAAGACATGGAAACTTATGCCGTGAGGCTTACTGATATCGTAGCATGTGTGGTGCCTTTAGTATGTATGCACCCCTTACACGCTCAATGTAACAACTAAAAATAAGGAATATGACGCCATCTAGTATGTTTATAGAGAAGTCACTAACTCAATTACTAGATTTTAAGGGCTAACATTTTTTTAATCTAACATTGAACACATGCATTATGTAACAAACCTGTAACCACTAATGAAAACCCCTTACAACATTGTTAATATTATTTTTGCAAAAAAAAGCATAAAAGAGAAAAAAGTAAAGTTACCAGGAACAAAAATACTTATTTTCTATAAAAAAAGGAGTGTATTTCTAAAATTAAATTGCTTAGTAATATAATCATTTTAAAAAAGTATACGAGCATACATTTTTTCACAAATCAAATGGTGTTAATCTGACAAGATGTTCATTAAAATAAAAGATAAAAAGAGAGGTTTTAAAATTAATAAAACACTGTCGAGTAAATCATACATGGAGGGTCTACAAATTTCATTATTTTAAAAGAATCCATTGACTAGTTTACAATGTTTTAATATGTACATTAAAAAGCAAGGATTTTTTGTTAAGTGTTGTTATATGGTGGAGTTAGTTAGATGGTACAGTATTTACAGTACTAAATAACAAAGGATCAGAGGTAGCTTGGTGCTAAAAGTTCGTCCCATTTGATCTGAGTTTGAAACACTTCTTGCTGAAGCCACAGATGATAATATTTCTTGAATTCGTCTGTTAGTTCAATGTGACGTCCGAGTACAGAGTTGGAGCAATTGTCGACAGGTTCATAATCCGGGTCAGGGTTGTTAGAATACCGCCTGGCATTGAAACGGTCGACAGAGGATCTCAGAGCACTCTCTTCGGCTTGGAAGTCCCACGGTTTTGCATCCAAGTCGTTACCATAAGCCCAATCGTCGTTCAGCCTGTGTCTGACTTTCTGGTATATAGCACTCATAGTCTTCATGTTGGTTTTTCTCCATTGACGACCGAGATACTTGGTTTGCATTTTCAGAAGTTTAAGGACGTAGAGCTGCATCATTGCATGGCGTACCTTGAGAGTCCTTTTAAGAATAGGAGCAGATTTGAAAACGACAAGCATCATTATTCTAGAGTGTTTCCACTTTGTTAATTTATTGAGTATTCTTAATAGATTGATGCATGCAAATAAATTTCTCCAAGAATATTGCTGTTGGTTATCTCCAACTTCAAGGTTCTCAGCAGTTAATTCAGGTTGGTCCCCTATAACACAGGATGGGAAGTCCATGATAGGAATAACGTTTCTAGCACTGACGTATGCCATTATATTCTGATTGAAGAATTTCAAAACGAGTGGGATGCAGTTGGCAAAAACTAGATGTTGGGACATAAATTCAAACTGATAAACATGATTGATTTTAAAGTGCTTTAGAAGAAGAAGTAAAATTCCTGAAACAGCTTTGACGATAATTTCTTTATGCCTGTTTACATCAGTGCTCAGTTTCATGGACTGCAGAACTGTCATCGGCATCTCTTCTGGAAGGACATCTACCATGATGTTGATAGAATCGGATTTTGACTTGGAAGTAGGGGCAGCTGCAAGTAGAATTTTTAGAAGAGCAATCATGTATTGAGGGAGGTTAGGGAACATTGCTTGGTAAAGGATTTCGGTGGCATTCGGTGGTTTGAGAGTTTCTTTCTTAGATATAGGATTTCTTATAAGCTCTTCCTCGAAATTAACTTGTATCTCTGAGAGTGAAGTGTACATGTGTTGTTTAAGGATACGTACTCCTTCGTGAATAGGCAAAGGTAATCCGAAAAGAGATTCTCTGTCATTGTGAAGAGAATAACCGACAAATTTAAGTCTAGTTGTCTCTAGAAAGTTGTCTAAATCTTTCTGACGAACTTTAGGTAGCCAAGGTAGGCCTTTAGCGGTGGACGGTACTGGAGTTGACGGTCGTGGGCTCGGAATCTGGCCAGGAGGAGGAGTACCTATAGCTTGTCTCTCTTCGAATTCTCTCAGATCTTCATCGCACTCTTGTTGGTCAAGAGGTTCGGACTCTATTCCCATGAGCTCTCCTAGAGTGCTCTGTTTGATGAGACTCCTCCTGAAGGGCCTGTGGTACCTTTTCTGATTGTTCTGACCTTCTATGACATCGGCGGCACTAGCAGGGGGTGAGGAAGCTCTCATATTCCTTACTACCTCCATTGTATCCTTGTCATGCCCAGACAGACCGGCTTCTTCCCTGTACTTCTGCTTCAGATCCCATAGTTCTTCCATACCCCCAAGAGAAAGTAGAATAGTTTTCCACAGCAATAACAAGACCTTTTTCATCGGGAAGTGGCTAGCAGTTCCACTGCAGAATTTAGTGACCATAGTGAATAACTTAATAGTGAGTAAGGAGTCTCCGATCGGGTTTGAAATGTCGTTCTTGAAAGCTTCGATGACTCTTTTGTGTTCCTCGTTGTCCTCTTCCTGAAGACACCTGATAACTTCGACAAAGATGTACAACACACTCAATATGACTCTTAATTCGGTAGAATCTACCAAGCTCACAGCACACTTTCGAATTGTTGCAGATCCATTATTGGCATTGTTGTCTATTTCTAAGTTAAGAAGGTCAATGAATGCGTGAAAAGCTCCCAAGTTATACAGTAACATAACATTTTCTCTAGTCTTCACCATTTGTTCTTTGTCCGACTGGACTTCAGCCCAGCAACCCTGAGCAAGATACAGTATACATCTTGCTGCTTGCATCCTAAGAGTTTTATCCGATACTTCAAGTTGGTCAAGAAGTTTAACAACAACACACCTCTTCTTTTCCTCAGTCAATCTTTGCCAATCCGGATTCAAACTGTAAAGTTCCATAATCTCTTCAAAAGCTTTTACATTAAGTTGGAATTCAGGCTGCTCGGTGTAGCTGTAGAGTTCGGCTATCTCATTGATATGCAGATCAGAATCTGCATAAACAAAGTCAAGGTCCAGGTTGTCAGGACCGCAGTCCGAGTCCTGCCTCTCAGGACGGTTCATCCCGTACTTTAATCTCGGCAACCCCCGCTTCCCGTTGCCATTATTATCTTCATTTAAATCATCCATTTTGTTATACTACTGCAAAGTTGTGTTCTTTAATTCCATGCTACCAGGGGCTTGATCCCTTAAAAGTGTCAGGTTTTCTCTATAAAATTCCATTTGACCCTATAACAAAACATAATTTGTATAATTAATACAACCAAATAAATTTACTGTAACATTTATGCTTTTGAGAAATATAAAATTTTGAATAATTTTAGAAAAAAAGTTTGTGAACAAAAGTGCCTTAGTATGTTAAACATATTACAGTGAAATTCTTTTAAATCAAAAAAATTAGTTTGTTAAATGTCAATGCTTGCAGGATGTTAAGATCTCAGAACCAGTTTTGACCAAATGCCATCATAAACAGAAGAATACAGATCGCCCAAGTCAACTCAATGAATTCTCTACCATATAGACTAAGGTCCTACGCACATGGAGCTACTACAAAGAAATTGATCACAGGTGCAAATCTCTAACCAGTTCGCTATGAGTCACAACCTTTGTAACTGTATGGAAGACTATAGACTGCGCTCTAGTCACTAAAGAGTTAGAAATCAGTTATCGGCTACTCGACCCGTTGACTCGCAAATGACTTAAAGACCTAGTTTCTCGTCTGAATGAATACAATGTGTTCATGGTAATTTAATTTTTGTGAACAAAAATATCATTCAAGATCAGTTAACAAGGGGGATCACAGAAATAATAGATAAAACAACTGTAAATTGGTAAAATTAAACATTATTTGCCTCATTATAAGACCACAAGTAAGTGCTGTATTGTTTATGATGCANAATAATAAAAAGACACAAAGAGTGTGGGTAAAAGTTTGGATAGCTAGAAGGGAATTAGGTATATGGAGCGAGTCAGTGCTTACTAAATGAAATGCGGTTCGGGGACGTCAATAATTTTATGAATCAATTGCGAATGCTTTCGTAGAATGAAGATGAGTTGTTGTCAGATACCCGTGAAAGGACTGAAGGAGACTCGTGCTAGCTACTAGCAACCTTGCGCTGGTAGGCCTGTTTACAAGTGCCTTATCAGTTCCCCCTCTCCTCGACTTGTGCCTCAGGCAAGACAAAAATCAAACCTCGTGCGATTTACTCGCATGCTATTTGATGTATACACATGCCAGTAGCTCTCCTCTGTGAGCTACTCGTATGTTTTTTTTTTGCGAGTAACTAGCATGTGTATTTCCGCCTTAACTGTTGAGACCTTAATTCAGCAGGAGGGAATAATAATAAAAAAAAGAAGAGAGAGAGAGAGATCTACATTTCTATGGCTAAAAAAGAATAATTATTTGTATCACATCTGCTCTTTATATGATTAGGAAATAAATTATCACACTTATCTTTTGAGATGGTATTAAGGCAAAAACAAATGTTTCTCCAAATTAATTTTGCTGTCAATGCTGGACAGAAAATTTTTTTGTTGTGCGATTTTACTCCCACAGCCATTATCGCTGCTCAGAAATGTAAGATAAAATCCAGCTAAGAAGTGAGATAAGAGAAAAAATATATATATTTACGTTAATCTACTTCTCTAGAATTCTTTACGTACTATATACCTCAGAGCAAGAAAGGGGTAGAGGGAACAATGCTATAGAAACCGGGTCTCAAAAAGTGGTTCATTATGTGAGCCCCCTATATTAGCGCTCCAAGCGAGCTCAATCCGAACTAAAAAGATCACGTGGTCACTGGTCCTTTTCCTATTGGTCTATTGCTTGTCGTTCCGTGCCCACAGACGCTTGTCAACAAACCTTTTTATGTCACTTATATTATTATCCTAATCAGCTGATATCAATATCAGATAAATTTCGAGTTTTTATCGAGATATCGATACTGTTTCACCAAACTGCCGCTTGGAGCGCTAATATAGGGGGCTCACATAATGAACCACTTTTGAAATCGCATTGTTCCCTCTACCCCTTTCTTCCTCTGAGCTATATACTATGAAGTTAATAATACAATATAAAATATGTACAGATCAAATTTCAATCAAATTTTCAGGAAAGTTAATAAGCTAAAACTTATGAGTAAATTTTATGTAAATACCTGACACCATGTCATCTATCGCTGCAATAACATTTTAAAATATCAAGGAGTTAAAGTTTGAAGAAGGAATAACTTTTTTTCTGAAATGTCTCTAAATCCACTCTTTTGAGTTTTACTTTTGACTGATCCTCGCTTTTCTCAAATTTTATTTGATTCATTTAGTCATCTTACTTTGATATTATATCTGAAAGACTCAACAAGAATATAAAACCTTTTTTGTACAAGGTAAATTTTACTTTCTTTATCACAGTATGTACAGAGAGAAATTTATTTAATAATAATAATTGGCTTTCCCTAAAATTAAGTTTTTTTACTAATCCCCTTATGGAGTTAAGCCACTCTCCACACCAATGCACCTTCAAAGTGAATTCAGTGTGTTCACTAGTGTATGAGGGTAAATCAAAGTAATTAGGTGTGGGATTGAACCAATGTCTTCGGCTTAGATTCATAGATGACCGAGCAGATGTAACCAATACGTTTATGCCTACGGTTTCTTTGAACCCTACAACAGCTGGTTGAAAATAACAACTTTCCATTTTTAATTTGTAAATTGTATTGTTGTTAACCATTATTGTATGAGTTTTATTTGTTTTTGAACTATTATTGTAAATGTATTCCCTGATGTATTTATGAATAATAGAATTACTTTTTAAAGATTTTGTAAATAAAGTTCTTTTTAAATTTATTTATATAAGTTATTTTCTCTTTCCCTTTCTGAACTGTAAACATGTTAAGACATGGAAACTTATGCCGTGAGGCTTACTGATATCGTAGCATGTGTGGTGCCTTTAGTATGTATGCACCCCTTACACGCTCAATGTAACAACTAAAAATAAGGAATATGACGCCATCTAGTATGTTTATAGAGAAGTCACTAACTCAATTACTAGATTTTAAGGGCTAACATTTTTTTAATCTAACATTGAACACATGCATTATGTAACAAACCTGTAACCACTAATGAAAACCCCTTACAACATTGTTAATATTATTTTTGCAAAAAAAAGCATAAAAGAGAAAAAAGTAAAGTTACCAGGAACAAAAATACTTATTTTCTATAAAAAAAGGAGTGTATTTCTAAAATTAAATTGCTTAGTAATATAATCATTTTAAAAAAGTATACGAGCATACATTTTTTCACAAATCAAATGGTGTTAATCTGACAAGATGTTCATTAAAATAAAAGATAAAAAGAGAGGTTTTAAAATTAATAAAACACTGTCGAGTAAATCATACATGGAGGGTCTACAAATTTCATTATTTTAAAAGAATCCATTGACTAGTTTACAATGTTTTAATATGTACATTAAAAAGCAAGGATTTTTTGTTAAGTGTTGTTATATGGTGGAGTTAGTTAGATGGTACAGTATTTACAGTACTAAATAACAAAGGATCAGAGGTAGCTTGGTGCTAAAAGTTCGTCCCATTTGATCTGAGTTTGAAACACTTCTTGCTGAAGCCACAGATGATAATATTTCTTGAATTCGTCTGTTAGTTCAATGTGACGTCCGAGTACAGAGTTGGAGCAATTGTCGACAGGTTCATAATCCGGGTCAGGGTTGTTAGAATACCGCCTGGCATTGAAACGGTCGACAGAGGATCTCAGAGCACTCTCTTCGGCTTGGAAGTCCCACGGTTTTGCATCCAAGTCGTTACCATAAGCCCAATCGTCGTTCAGCCTGTGTCTGACTTTCTGGTATATAGCACTCATAGTCTTCATGTTGGTTTTTCTCCATTGACGACCGAGATACTTGGTTTGCATTTTCAGAAGTTTAAGGACGTAGAGCTGCATCATTGCATGGCGTACCTTGAGAGTCCTTTTAAGAATAGGAGCAGATTTGAAAACGACAAGCATCATTATTCTAGAGTGTTTCCACTTTGTTAATTTATTGAGTATTCTTAATAGATTGATGCATGCAAATAAATTTCTCCAAGAATATTGCTGTTGGTTATCTCCAACTTCAAGGTTCTCAGCAGTTAATTCAGGTTGGTCCCCTATAACACAGGATGGGAAGTCCATGATAGGAATAACGTTTCTAGCACTGACGTATGCCATTATATTCTGATTGAAGAATTTCAAAACGAGTGGGATGCAGTTGGCAAAAACTAGATGTTGGGACATAAATTCAAACTGATAAACATGATTGATTTTAAAGTGCTTTAGAAGAAGAAGTAAAATTCCTGAAACAGCTTTGACGATAATTTCTTTATGCCTGTTTACATCAGTGCTCAGTTTCATGGACTGCAGAACTGTCATCGGCATCTCTTCTGGAAGGACATCTACCATGATGTTGATAGAATCGGATTTTGACTTGGAAGTAGGGGCAGCTGCAAGTAGAATTTTTAGAAGAGCAATCATGTATTGAGGGAGGTTAGGGAACATTGCTTGGTAAAGGATTTCGGTGGCATTCGGTGGTTTGAGAGTTTCTTTCTTAGATATAGGATTTCTTATAAGCTCTTCCTCGAAATTAACTTGTATCTCTGAGAGTGAAGTGTACATGTGTTGTTTAAGGATACGTACTCCTTCGTGAATAGGCAAAGGTAATCCGAAAAGAGATTCTCTGTCATTGTGAAGAGAATAACCGACAAATTTAAGTCTAGTTGTCTCTAGAAAGTTGTCTAAATCTTTCTGACGAACTTTAGGTAGCCAAGGTAGGCCTTTAGCGGTGGACGGTACTGGAGTTGACGGTCGTGGGCTCGGAATCTGGCCAGGAGGAGGAGTACCTATAGCTTGTCTCTCTTCGAATTCTCTCAGATCTTCATCGCACTCTTGTTGGTCAAGAGGTTCGGACTCTATTCCCATGAGCTCTCCTAGAGTGCTCTGTTTGATGAGACTCCTCCTGAAGGGCCTGTGGTACCTTTTCTGATTGTTCTGACCTTCTATGACATCAGCGGCACTAGCAGGGGGTGAGGAAGCTCTCATATTCCTTACTACCTCCATTGTATCCTTGTCATGCCCAGACAGACCGGCTTCTTCCCTGTACTTCTGCTTCAGATCCCATAGTTCTTCCATACCCCCAAGAGAAAGTAGAATAGTTTTCCACAGCAATAACAAGACCTTTTTCATCGGGAAGTGGCTAGCAGTTCCACTGCAGAATTTAGTGACCATAGTGAATAACTTAATAGTGAGTAAGGAGTCTCCGATCGGGTTTGAAATGTCGTTCTTGAAAGCTTCGATGACTCTTTTGTGTTCCTCGTTGTCCTCTTCCTGAAGACACCTGATAACTTCGACAAAGATGTACAACACACTCAATATGACTCTTAATTCGGTAGAATCTACCAAGCTCACAGCACACTTTCGAATTGTTGCAGATCCATTATTGGCATTGTTGTCTATTTCTAAGTTAAGAAGGTCAATGAATGCGTGAAAAGCTCCCAAGTTATACAGTAACATAACATTTTCTCTAGTCTTCACCATTTGTTCTTTGTCCGACTGGACTTCAGCCCAGCAACCCTGAGCAAGATACAGTATACATCTTGCTGCTTGCATCCTAAGAGTTTTATCCGATACTTCAAGTTGGTCAAGAAGTTTAACAACAACACACCTCTTCTTTTCCTCAGTCAATCTTTGCCAATCCGGATTCAAACTGTAAAGTTCCATAATCTCTTCAAAAGCTTTTACATTAAGTTGGAATTCAGGCTGCTCGGTGTAGCTGTAGAGTTCGGCTATCTCATTGATATGCAGATCAGAATCTGCATAAACAAAGTCAAGGTCCAGGTTGTCAGGACCGCAGTCCGAGTCCTGCCTCTCAGGACGGTTCATCCCGTACTTTAATCTCGGCAACCCCCGCTTCCCGTTGCCATTATTATCTTCGTTTAAATCATCCATTTTGTTATACTACTGCAAAGTTGTGTTCTTTAATTCCATGCTACCAGGGGCTTGATCCCTTAAAAGTGTCAGGTTTTCTCTATAAAATTCCATTTGACCCTATAACAAAACATAATTTGTATAATTAATACAACCAAATAAATTTACTGTAACATTTATGCTTTTGAGAAATATAAAATTTTGAATAATTTTAGAAAAAAAGTTTGTGAACAAAAGTGCCTTAGTATGTTAAACATATTACAGTGAAATTCTTTTAAATCAAAAAAATTAGTTTGTTAAATGTCAATGCTTGCAGGATGTTAAGATCTCAGAACCAGTTTTGACCAAATGCCATCATAAACAGAAGAATACAGATCGCCCAAGTCAACTCAATGAATTCTCTACCATATAGACTAAGGTCCTACGCACATGGAGCTACTACAAAGAAATTGATCACAGGTGCAAATCTCTAACCAGTTCGCTATGAGTCACAACCTTTGTAACTGTATGGAAGACTATAGACTGCGCTCTAGTCACTAAAGAGTTAGAAATCAGTTATCGGCTACTCGACCCGTTGACTCGCAAATGACTTAAAGACCTAGTTTCTCGTCTGAATGAATACAATGTGTTCATGGTAATTTAATTTTTGTGAACAAAAATATCATTCAAGATCAGTTAACAAGGGGGATCACAGAAATAATAGATAAAACAACTGTAAATTGGTAATATTAAACATTATTTGCCTCATTATAAGACCACAAGTAAGTGCTGTATTGTTTATGATGCATCAGATAAGATGAAATTAAAGTTTAATGAGGGGATGAATACTGATGTAAGATCTCTGCTCACTTCTAATTAGATTTAGAATAGGCGAAATAGCTCTGGTAGGAGACATAAATCAACATTCGGACATACATTTAGGGCTGAACTGAAGGAGATGATAAGGTCGTGTATCGCTTGGCGGCACAACTTTGCTTAATTTATATACTTGAGAGATAATATTACTTTGTTAAGCAGTACATTTGTATGACTTAAACATTTGAGAGTTGATTTGTACATAAGAGAGGAGTTGATATCCCTTTGTCAAAAAATACGTTGGAGTGAGGCCCCACCATTTTTTCTATAGACCGCCTCATATTCTTCAGTTTTACCGGATTTAGTACAAGCTAAGGCAAGACTTGCTCCTATAAAACAGGTTATCTAGACTGCTGTGTTAATAGCAGTAGGGTGCACCACTTTTCTTAAAGATTCCGGTAAAAGAGCCATGTCTAAGGACTGAGTCAAAATGTGTCCTGCAGAGGATCAAGACTGCAAAACCATTGCCTCTCTTTGAAGAGAAACGTGTTAAAAGGCCCTACACATGACCACCCGACAGTAAAATCCAATAGTTTTAGTCCGGTGACAAGCCTACACATGCTCCAACTGTCGGGACAACTGGGTTGGTCCCGACAGTTGGGTGGTCGTGTGTACCTAAGGCCTCTAAGGAAATAAAGACAAACAAAAATCTTTCTTTTAGGTTTATATCTGGTGCAAATAATATAGCTGAATCAGATACTAGGGGTTGTACTGTTGAAGAATCTAGTGGAATGGACCTAGGTTTTTAAGGTGAGGAACAATGGCCAATACGGCAAGAGGAAATAATTTTAGACAATGAAGACAGAGATAAATGATCATGTTGAAGACAACCTTTGTTGAAATTACACTGCCAAACATATTGGCTAAAGAAAACAATAATGGTAAAACTGAAGAATATGATACGGTCTATAGAAAATATGGCGGGCCCACACTCCAACGTATTTTTTTGACAACGGGATATCAACTCTCCTATGAACAAATCATACATTTATAATTTCTCAAATGTTTATATCATACAAATGTACTGCTTGAAAAAAGAATATTTATCTCTCAAGTGTATAAANGACCACCCGACAGTAAAATCCAATAGTTTTAGTCCGGTGACAAGCCTACACATGCTCCAACTGTCGGGACAACTGGGTTGGTCCCGACAGTTGGGTGGTCGTGTGTACCTAAGGCCTCTAAGGAAATAAAGACAAACAAAAATCTTTCTTTTAGGTTTATATCTGGTGCAAATAATATAGCTGAATCAGATACTAGGGGTTGTACTGTTGAAGAATCTAGTGGAATGGACCTAGGTTTTTAAGGTGAGGAACAATGGCCAATACGGCAAGAGGAAATAATTTTAGACAATGAAGACAGAGATAAATGATCATGTTGAAGACAACCTTTGTTGAAATTACACTGCCAAACATATTGGCTAAAGAAAACAATAATGGTAAAACTGAAGAATATGATACGGTCTATAGAAAATATGGCGGGCCCACACTCCAACGTATTTTTTTGACAACGGGATATCAACTCTCCTATGAACAAATCATACATTTATAATTTCTCAAATGTTTATATCATACAAATGTACTGCTTGAAAAAAGAATATTTATCTCTCAAGTGTATAAATTAAGCAAAGTTTTGCCGCCAAGCGATTCTCAACCGTATCATCTTCAGCAATTCAGCCACAATAATAAATCATTTTAAATTAATCTAGAATAATTTTCCAGTTCTTGCAAACTACTTCTAATTCCAAGTGGTAGTGGTTTGTTGGTGCTTCTAGTTCCAATATTTAAAATTCATCAATGAACACAATTATGCGAGTGAAAAAATTTGCCTAATAATTTTTCAACTTGACTTTTTGCCATTATAAGTAGGTAATTGAAAAATAGCCATAATACAACTAGTTGCTACACAACATTCACGTAAATTTAAAATTTGAGGTGTTACAAATAAAAGGTAATCGTTAGTGAGGAGAGAAAAAATATAGTTTCATTCCTAGCCTGGTGGAAATAAATAGAGCCTACACATAAAACCTTAGAAGCGGTCCAAATAAACCAGCCAATAATTAGTATACTGACTTTGAAGAAATATCTACTTTCTGATGAATTACGTTCCTATTCCTTAAATTAATGATATAAGAAAGGTCAGGTAATTATATTTTTTATCAGTTAATGGCATCTACTAGAGATTTACACAAAAAAATAATGCAGATATGATAAAAAATAAAATTGTTGTTCAGGAAATGTAAGAATAGAATCTATAAGAAAACACTTAAACGATTATAATGAAGAACCTGAATACGAAATGATTTTTGTAAATGTAACATTGATCCGCTTACCATGCATTCCTGAAAGACTTGATCCTAATTTTAAAAACGTCTTGAATAAAGCAAAATGTAAATAAAATAACCCGTATTAACACATTTTTTAAAAAAATAAAAAGTGTTTTTTGATTGTTTACTTGCGCTAAGAAAAAGGGATTTGATCGTATAAAGTAGTCTTTTATTAAGTAATTATTTTATTTTAACACATCTCTCATTCTAAAGTTTAAATTAACCGATTTATATAAAGATAAAACCAATTAAGCACAATATCTATAAAAAAAAAACTAGAAAATAACTAGAGGAAGTGAGAAATACGGATAAATTAGCGTCCAAATAAGGAAGTATAAGAACGAGTAAATAAACTTCAAAATTAGAAGAGAGTCTAAATGAGAAATAAGGAAACAAACACATTCTTACCTATTTAGTCTGAAGGCGATAAAGATGAAGTCAAGAGAAATGTCACATTTTTCGCACAAATTAATTACTTTAAAATAACCGAAATAGAAAAAAGTTTAGTAAAGATCTAAACTGTTGACGTCAAATAGATTTTATTTCATTCATTGCAGTTTTCGAGTTTAGAATGTCTTTGATATTCAGGTTCATTTAAAGTAATCCATCCTCCCACTTGAAGTAAAGCATTGCGGGTTTTCTTTAAAGCAAAATTCAAAATGGGGTCTTAGTTCAGTTTGAAAAGTCCCCCCCCCCAACTTCCCTTTTAAGACTAAACCTTTTGGAAAATTAATTTATAAATGAATAAAATTCCATCATTAAAATTAATTCGCAATTTATATAACTCTCTAAGTTTAAATAATATCCTACTTGTTTTGGGGGTGCAGCCTGTCCCGGGCGTCACATAGGGTTAGAGGGGGCGCCAATTAGCCAAAATTATTAACTTTTATTTATCATTATTTTGTTTTGTTTTCTCTCTCTCTCTCTCTCTCTCTAGAATTAGAATGCGTAAACAGTAAAAAGTTTATGAACTCATCAGTGAAGCCCAATATGCCAAAGTCGCGCTATACTTCCTCAGAGGGATACCGCAAAAATTGCAAACTTTGCATAATTTATTTAATTCCCTTTTTTAATTCAATGTAGCAGGTTATGTCTGAAAAGATGAAAACATATTGTGAATTTCTCCTAAGTGTGTACAGAAATATGTCATATACCCCGAAAAGATTTAGAGAATTGTAGCTTTAAATTTGTGAGCGCTACCCCCAATAACTCTTTATAAAAATCCAGTCATGCACCTCATGGTTAAATGAGCTAATTTTCAAAGAAATCTGCGTATTATTGGCTTTTGATAATATAGGAAAATTTTGGTTTAGAATTTGCATGGGGGGAAAAAATTGGTACACAGGGGTACGGGGTACAAAAGTCAAAATAGTATTTACCCTTCAAAATGCATGTCGTTGGAAAGCTCTTTTTTTTATTTTTTTATTTTTTTATTTTTATTAACAACATACTTTATTGTTTAATACATATTACAAATTACATATTAGTATAATTTTCATATTAATAATAATTACAAAAGTATAATATAATGATAACATAAGAGTAAAAAGATTGTTGCTATACGAGCGATTGTTGCTTTAAGACTATAGTAATTGTTATTATGTACACTTGTATCATATTTTCATATTAAAGGGAAAAAAACATGTTTTTATGCTATTTTTGATCCTAAATGGTCAAAATTTGACCCCTTAATGAACTCAATTTTGGCCAACGAACTCATCCTTTCTTTTGATATTATTGACATTTAAAAATTTGTATGAAATTTTAAGTGCATCCTAAGGGGAGATATCGTCTGGAGTGACACATACATATATACATAAAAAAAATGAGTTAAATTTTAGGAATCGATTCAGAATGGTCTGAAACGGATTTCCATGGAAAAATTTTCAAAAATTTTGAAGCCATTGCAATAGCTTAATTTTCTTTGAAAATTCGCTAAAAGTAAACAAATATACTGTTAACGACAATTTTGAATAAACATTTTGAAATGGGGTCTATATAAATACGAATCTAACCGTATATAAGTATATTTCTTGAGATGATACAACTTCTTTTTTTTTGTGATCATTTTTTGACATATAGTTATTTATTAATTAGAGGTGTAAAAAAATTAAAACAACAATTGACGTCAAATTAACATAAATTCCATACTTAAAAATTTCTTTTGTGTTGACTATATGTAGAGAGAGTTTCATTCCCCACCGGGGAGGAACAATTTTTATGGTAAATTTAGATGAAATGTTTAATAATAATTAAATTATATACATTAGGCAGGGGTTGGCCACCTATTTGCCTACAATGGCGCAATGCGCAATTCAACATCAGAAAAATCGCCGAGAGTGCACATGCCGGTGGTTGAAAAAAAAAAAAAGTCGAGACATACAAATACTTCTTACCTTATTACAGTACAGGTACTACTTAATACCTTAGGAGGGGTACTTTTTAATGCCAACGAGTAAGGAGTTGGTNGGGGGAAAAAATTGGTACACAGGGGTACGGGGTACAAAAGTCAAAATAGTATTTACCCTTCAAAATGCATGTCGTTGGAAAGCTCTTTAAGAGTATAGTAATTGTTATTATGTACACTTTTATCATATTTTCATATTAAAGGGGAAAAAACATGTTTTTATGCTATTTTTGATCCTAAATGGTAAAAATTTGACCCCTTAATGAACTCAATTTTGGCCAACGAACTCGCATCCTTTCTTTTGATATTATTGACATTTTAAAATTTGTATGAAATTTTTAAGTGCATCCTAAGGGGAGATATCGTCTGGAGTGACACATACATATATACATATATACATACATACATAAAAAAAATGTATTAAATTTTAGGAATCGATTCAGAATGGTCTGAAACGGATTTCCATGGAAACATTTTCAAAAATTTTGAAGCCATTGCAATAGCTTAATTTTCTTTGAAAATTCGCTAAAAGTAAACAAATATACCGTTACGAATTTTGAATAAACATTTTAAATATGGGGTCTATATGAATACGAATCTAGCCGTAAGTATATTTCTTGAGAAGATACAACTTCTTTTTTTTGTGGTCATTTTTTGACATATACATAGTTATTTATTAATTACAGGTGTAAAAAATTAAAAACAACATTGACGTCAAAATAACATAAATTCCATCCTGAAAAATGTCTTATGTGTTGACCATATGTAGCTATAATTGCAAATGGTGAGAGAATTTCATTCTCCACCGGGGAGGAAAAATTTTTATGGTATAAATTTAAATGAATTGTTTAATAATTATTAAATTAAATACATTAAACCAGGGGTTGTCCACCTATTTGGCTACAATGNAAAACATATTGTGAATTTCTCCTAAGTGTGTACAGAAATATGTCATATACCCCGAAAAGATTTAGAGAATTGTAGCTTTAAATTTGTGAGCGCTACCCCCAATAACTCTTTATAAAAATCCAGTCATGCACCTCATGGTTAAATGAGCTAATTTTCAAAGAAATCTGCGTATTATTGGCTTTTGATAATATAGGAAAATTTTGGTTTAGAATTTGCATGGGGGGAAAAAATTGGTACACAGGGGTACGGGGTACAAAAGTCAAAATAGTATTTACCCTTCAAAATGCATGTCGTTGGAAAGCTCTTTAAGAGTATAGTAATTGTTATTATGTACACTTTTATCATATTTTCATATTAAAGGGGAAAAAACATGTTNTTAAATAATATCCTACTTGTTTTGGGGGTGCAGCCTGTCCCGGGCGTCACATAGGGTTAGAGGGGGCGCAAATTAGCCAAAATTCTAAACTTTTATTTATCATTATTTTGTTTTGTTTTCTCTCTCTCTCTCTCTCTCTCTAGAATTAGAATGCGTAAACAGTAAAAAGTTTATGAACTCATCAGTGAAGCCCAATATGCCAAAGTCGCGCTATACTTCCTCACAGGGATACCGCAAAAATTGCAAACTTTGCATAATTTATTTAATTCCCTTTTTTAATTCAATGTAGCAGGTTATGTCTGAAAAGATGAAAACATATTGTGAATTTCTCCTAAGTGTGTACAGAAATATGTCATATACCCCGAAAAGATTTAGAGAATTGTAGCTTTAAATTTGTGAGCGCTACCCCCAATAACTCTTTATAAAAATCCAGTCATGCACCTCATGGTTAAATGAGCTAATTTTCAAAGAAATCTGCGTATTATTGGCTTTTGATAATATAGGAAAATTTTGGTTTAGAATTTGCATGGGGGGAAAAAATTGGTACACAGGGGTACGGGGTACAAAAGTCAAAATAGTATTTACCCTTCAAGATNTTAGGCTTTTCGTCGCCCGGGGCAAGAATGGTTTTTACCCTATCCTTCCCTCAACTCTAAAATAAAAATACGCTTTATCGACTAATAACTGCCTGGGACTTAAATATTTACTTGTACTATGCCAGTGCAAAGAGGGGGTAGACTAGGGCGATCGAAGTATTAAGGGATGGAACCAAAGGTAAGGAATATGAAATGACGATCCAAAGGTCCGGTGTGTAGAATTAGGTATATCATTATAGGTATATTATATATCATTACTAGCCGGATCGGTGTGCTACGCGCACCTTATCTATCTAGAATTTGGCGTTGTGTGCAAATAATAATTTAAACAATATAATTAATATAACTTTATTGTTACATAATTTCATATTTTAGTAAATGTAAGTTATATTATTTTTATGCATTTTCAATTATTCTATTTTATACTACCTTCAATTTTCAATTTTAATTAAAATGAGAAGATCTTTAAGCTAAGATAATAGTATCTGATTAAATCCAAGATGGTGGACATATGTTGAAGTGAAAGTCATTTAATTTTCTTCTTTAGCTACCATAAGTCTATGTATCAAATTTCAGATCTCTAGGGCCCCTAGACGCTGAGATAATAGAGTTTTATTAAATTCAAGATGGCGGTTATAATTCAATACAGTGGCCATATGTTGAAGTAAAAGTGCCTTTATTTTTTTTTTTTTAGGTACCATAAGTCTAAGCACAAAATTTCAAATCTCTAGGTCCACTGGAAGCTGAGATAATAGAGTTTTATTAAATCCAAGATGGCGGTTGTAATTCAATATGGTGACCATATGTTGAAGTGATAGTACCTTTAATTTTCTTTTTTTAGCTACCATAAGTCTATGTACCAAATTTCAGATCTCTAGGTCCACTGGAAGCTGAGATTATAATAGAATGTTAATAAATCCAAGATGGTGGCTGTAATTCAATATGGTGGCCATATGTCAAAATAAAAATGGCCTTAATTTTCTATTTATGTTCACTCTATCTATGTACCAAATTTCAGATCTCTATGTCAATGGGAAGTAGGAGAATTACTGATGAATAAATCCAAGATGGCGGCTATAATTCAATATGGCGGACACATATCGAAATNAATTTGGTGGAAGTTTTTAGGTCCCCTGAGTCCAAAAAAGTGAGTTTTTAATAAATATCTGCCTGTCGCCTGAACAGACGTGTGGAGCCTAAACTACGTGGCCGATTTTGACGAAATTGGAACATCATGATCAGAAAAATCATACCCTGATGTGAAATCAAAAAATTTATTTTAGCTCCAGATTTGGTACTCTATCTCCCTAACTAAACTCAACAAAACTACACGTTTTGAGGTCTTCTGAGTCCAAAAAAATTGTTTTTTTGACGTGTGGAAGAAATTTTAGGCTCCCTCTCAATAATCCGAATAAACGAAAAAAAAATATTTCTCGGAAACGGTTCTAGACGATTTTGATTAAACATTCGAAAATGTAGTCTATTTCCCCGGGAAAAATCTAGTTTCTAAGATATTCGTGAAAATAAATTTGACTATGTTTAAAATCGAAAACAAAAGTAAACAACCGCATGCTGAACACATTTTAAATAATATATTAACTAGGCACTAGGCATCGCGTGGCTTTATCAGCGAATATGAAGCGATCTTAATGCAATAAATATGTAATATGAAACAAATTAATAATTAATCCTGACGAGTTTACAGTTTATAAGGATGATTGGAATAGACGGTAGTGCATGGTGGAACTCTCACTTCACTTCTTACCGGACTTTTTGACTCCTTCTGTATGTAAATTATCTCCTACAAACATAGGAACTTAACCTTCGGGCGGGCGCGCATTATTGGTTAGCAGCAGCGGGCGCGCGGCGGCATTTACACCGCTTTTGTTTCCTTCCATATTTAAAGCTTGTAGCTTTTTTTTTGTGGAAATTAGTTTCCTCAATTGGTAATTATAATAAAAGATTCATTTGGAATTAAAAAAAAAATAAATAAAAAAATATTGAACACTATTTTTTAAAAAACAAATTATACTTATACACGTAAGTAAAAAATTTTTAGGATTGTCATTAAAACATACAAAGGCAGCCTTTAACACTTTCTCTCCTATCCTGGTATTGTATAAAATATTGTATTGTATGTATATGTAATTACAAAATGTAACTTTTAAAATTATCAAATTCTTTTGCATAAGAATACAGTAAACAACAAAAAAAATCTCTATGTACACCGTACTGACGTCTGTACTATAAAGCTTGTCGATTTTCAAACGAAAGTGAGGGCGACCCGCTCACGTTTAGGGTATACCGATGGTTTTATTAAACCTAGGAAATAGTAATTGGAGAATACCTAGTAGAGCTGTTAAGCTGGAATACTGTCAAATCAAAGGGGGCATGTTTTTTTTCGAAAAGGCGGTGTAAATGCCGCCCGCTCGAAGGTTAACTACATAATCATAAAAAAATAAAACATATAGCCCATGGAATAGTGCAGATTTTTATCAGAGAGAACTTTCAGTATCGGATCAGTAGTTCCAGAGATTTTTACATTCAATCATACTAACTTTACCTTCTTGTAATAATATTCTAGACTACTTCTAAATTAAGACCAATAATTTGTTCTCGCCTCGTCAGTGAGTGAGTTAGTGATCCAGCCATGGGGTTTTATATTATGTTTTAAACATGTTAATTTAATAATTTGATGTCATTGATAAAGGATAAAATCAGTTCACTTTTCTCTCACTACCCGCTTCTAGCACTACTATCTGTCTCCAATGTTTGAGCCACTTTCTTATTGACTATGCTCCCTCTGTCCCTTTAAAGTTCTTTGTCAGGATATTCCTGATAAAAAAAATCAGTGGTGAACTCTCCTGAGAGTAGAATTTTACCCTGCACAATGCATCCTCGGTCTTCTCGGTTAGAAATAAACTTCGTTAGGTAAATCAAGTTTTCCAATTTATATGTTGATTTTTTCTCTTTATTTGGTAAACAGTTCATTCGTAATCACTGGACTTATTAGTGATTAGTGATAAACAATATAAATTACAATAAATATAATGATGCATATAAAACAAAATAGGTAACATAACACATAATCTAAAATGTTGCATATAAAATAATGCGTTACCTATGAATAAATATATAAAAATTCAGGAAAGTAAGGATCAGTCAAAAGTTAATTAAAATTAACTTTTTTTTTCTTGAAATTTGGCATAGATGTTCCTTGAAGTTATTAAAAATCGATGTTTATTTTTTTTTTTTTAAATTTATTTTTTATCCTATATTTTTGTTTCTTGATGGATTTTTTAGGTGTTGAAATAATTTTAATTAATCAAAAACTTTTCGTTTTCATATATTAATTTATTTTGAAACGTTTCGACCCTTCTCTACTTTATAAGGTCATCCTCAATCAAAAA
>KZ651362.1:387311-401762 GCA_001010745.2 Gerris buenoi
AAAAAAAAAAAATCAAATATAAAAACACTCCGTAGCGAAGCACGGGTATCCAGCTAGTAATAAAATAAAATAAAAAGTAAATAAATAAATTGTTTTTATTTTACATTTTTATTTTTAAATACTAGTAACTTTTGGTTTAGAAAAATTAGGTTAATTATACATTATAAAGTAAACTACTGGAAATAATACGACTAAAATTAATTGTATAAAAAATAATTGGACAATAAATAGATCAACAAACTAAAACATAAAATAAAACTACCAATTTTTAATGTAGAACTAAAATGATTTATATGTTAATGTGAAATACTCGAGCCTCCTGTTTCAAGGTTTTTCCTTCTTGGAGGCTCTTTGATTTTTTAAACGAATATATATATCTAAAAATTATGTAAAGTAATATTATTTAATTATGTTATATTTGTTTTTACTTTTCCTCACTACCTATAGTAGGAAAAGTATTTGTGTGTTCTTATTTTTTGTTGTAATATGTTATTTCTTATGTTTTAAATCAATAAAAAATTACTATTTTTTTACTAAATTATATAACTTTGCGTGGTGGACATTTCATGGAAATTGAAATTGAAATTATTAATATTAATTTTTAAAGATTGTGTCTGAACTGTAACAACAATGTACCTAAAACCCCCAAAAATGTAAAATAATACCCTACTATATACAATTATAGTATTAGATTGGGTTGTATATTTTTTTTCTTGTTTTAGGGCGGCAGATGTTACTGTACGTGGAGCCTTGACTTGCAAAGAATTTCTTTGCATTATCGCTTTCTTAGAACCAACTGAACGAACTCAGATGGCTTCTATTGAGGCAGAAGCAAGATATACCTTTAGGTAACTTCCCTGTATTTCTATGGACATTAAAAAAGTGTTTACACTTCACCCATTGTAATTATTAAATCAAAAATTCTTAATTTATTCCTTTTACAATCTTAAAGGTTCTTATCATGTGATCATGTCATATTTCATCTAGATCAGTAAGAGTTACAGCCAGAGTTCAATGCATATTGTTCAATAATGTGAGTAAATATTCGCATCATTCATGTTTAGTTTACATGCAGGCCTTCCACATGTAGTAGAGATGTAGTCTGAAGAAGGTGTGCGGACTGTTACTCCTCTTATAAAAACGGAAATGTGATATTCCTTTATCCCAAAGTATATTTAATTAAACATCCCTTGGTTTTAATAGTTATTTAGTCAAAGTTATTTATAGTCTAAAAAATACATAGAGGAGTAAGAATCTAAAGAAGTACCACACTTCCACTACTCTTTTTACCCGGATTAGAATAAAGGCCAAATACAGGATCTTCATTGATTGGTATTATGCATATAAAAATAGATATCTTCCACTAAATTAAATTCATTCTCATTCAAACTATGTCATAAATCTTTAAACACACATCTCAACATCAAAACAACTTAAACATAAAAAATCTCTATGAATAAAGATCAAAGAGATTTTAAATTAAGCACAATGAGGTCAATCCTTGTAAAAAGTCGTATTTGAATATTATTTCTGTTATTATTTTTTGTTATATTTAAATATTATTTTCAGATTCTTCAATAAAAGGAAAAACGGTGTATGGAATAGCTCAGAATTAGAGACTTTCTTTACTGAACTTCGAAAAAAGTACAAAGCAACGCCGGTACTGGATAAAGATGTCGCCAAATTTTACAGGTAGATTCTAATAGTTATATGTATTTATATTCAGCATACAACGAGTTTTACTATTATAATATTATTTGAAACTCCTCTCTTTTATATTATGTGTTATATACTTTATCGCCCACCACTTGTAAACATTCCTATCCTGAGCGGACGGTAAAGTTCTAGTTTACAGCCCTGGGGTCTGTAAAAATGCATGCGTTATTTTTACAGGCTGGTAGTTCGAGAAGCGGCCGCTTCCTGGCCGTGGCGTGCAGGAAGCGCTAGTAGTTCTCAGCGTCAGCTGTTCAATTATTAACGATAAATATTTTTATAACTGCGGTTTGTTTTGGTACTGATGTAACCTTAATATGCATTTATTGTTTTAAAGATTACGGCAAAATAGTTTGCATGTTTAGTAATTAGTTTACATGTAGTGGGCGATAAAATAGAGTACGCACCACGAGCAGGAAGCGACACGACAGGCCTCAGGCGTAAACTTTAGTTATTGGTGCCAAATAGAGGCTATCAAGCATTACAAAACTTTTTTTTTTACAGGGATTCAGAGCTATCTCCAGGTGCTGATGTGACGTTGCTTCAATTTATCAAGGCAGTTACTTCATCAAAATTTAAAATCCCCCCGGGTTTCTTAAAGAATAACAACAAGATGTCCCAGACCTTTCTCAATCAATCAGGGTCAGACTTCAAACAATACATCAATATTTTATATTTTTTTCCTTACATTGTGTTGAATAAAGTTAATAGGATAATTTGATTTAAATTAAAATTTAAACTTTCTGTAGTATGAATACTACCAAAAACTTAAAAATGAATAATGAAATTATTAAAAAAGACTAAAGATTATAGAACTAATGGTAAAAAAGAGAAAAAAAAGTTTAGTATAATAAAGTAAAACAAGCAAAAACTGATAATGACACCAATTATAAGCTAACAGATGAAAAAAGACCGAACTTGTTGAAAACAAAACCATTGTTTATAATTAATAAGAACGTAACAGTTTAGTCTACCACACCTGCTGTTACCGATCTTCGAGCAATTGATTAAAGCGTAGGTTTCGGAATCTCTCAACCCTTTTTTATCGATAATATGGCTTTAAATGTTTACAGAAGGAAACAGGGAGACGCAGGAGGTAGATCTGGTGTACCCATCTCATCAGCCCTTCAAGATAAACCTGCCGCGAGAAGAGGTAAATTTTGTTTAAATTTCACAGAAGGGTAGTGTGGGTTCCTTACCCGGATTCCTTCATCCTCTTAATTACATTTTTTGAGAATCAAGTGTTTTCAATAAATGATTCTTGGGTTACATATTTTTGTTCCTAGCAGTTCCAGAAAAGGTTATGATGGACACTAATCATTCTGGCAACAAGTACAGCTTTGCATACCACGTAATTAAAATCAACAAAACAACAAATCCAGAACATGTCACTATGGATAACTTTCAAAGTAAGTCTTAACAATGACCAATAATGGATAAATTATTACAATAAATTTATTTTAAAGCAATGCATAACTAGCCAGATAAGATTCTTCCTTGGGCATTGATGTGTAGCTATCTCTATCCAACAGCAAGGCCTTCTTCTAGGTATAGGCTAAGAGCGTTAGCTCAATAAAGGCCATTAACGGGAAACATTCGGGGAAAGCTGAATTTTGGTTTATGGCTTTATTTTGGTCCCCTGATGAACATACTACGTTTTCCCCCTCGAGGGAGGTTGGCGTTGGCCGCCATTTTGGAAAAAGGGACCAAAATTCGGTTTTTGGCCAATAACTTCGTTCTCATCGATGATACGACAAAAATAGTTACCTTTTTTTGTTGAAAATTTAAATTCCTACAAATAATTTGATAATAACTATTTTTGTCGTATCATCGATGAGAACGAAGTTATTGGCCAAAAACCGAATTTTGGTCCCTTTTTCCAAAATGGCGGCCAACGCCAACCTCCCTCGAGGGGGAAAACGTAGTATGTTCATCAGGGGACCAAAATAAAGCCATAAACCAAAATTCAGCTTTCCCCGAATTTTTTCTCGTTCAAAGTCTTTGGCGCTTGGTCTATTATAAAAAAAAATAATAAAAAATTATTGTTTTATGCCTTTCAGCAGGAAATAGTTTTTACCTTTTAAACTTTGGTTGTCAAGAAAAATAGAAAAACCAAAGATACGTATAAGTAGACCCCATGAACAACAAACAACGATATAAATATTATTTTCCCAGTAAAGCTTTCGCTTCTAATATAGACTATATATTATCAGTAATCATTGTTGTGACCTATAAACGTAAAAGTAATGACAATTGAACAAATAGATTATGAAGATTGAAGATTACTAGCTGTTTTATATGTATACGAGACGTTAAGCTTAATTTTATATTTAGAAAAAAGTAAAATTAAATAAATTAATTTAGATATCTTTTTAGATATGTTATTATATCTATTTGAAGATCAACAAATCAAAACAAACATTTATTTATATTGGAATAAATGTGGTTCTAATTTTTAAAATTTCAAAATTACTTATTAAATTATGATTTTTTCAACAGGTATGCATGCGTTTCATTAATTACAATATGTTTTGTTCTGTTAAAGCTTGTATGAGCAACATGGCTTTTGATCAAGTGTTCTTAGGCAAGGAACAATCAACATTAAACTTCTCTTACGAATCACCTTTCAACGAAGTCATTATGGGTCTAAAGTACTTCGCCAACAGTGTTGCACCCAACGGAAAAACAAAAGCACCATTTACATGGGAAAGGGTAACACTTATTCACATTTTTTTTTTTTATATATGAGCTAGTATTATATGTACATATAAGCGTTTAATGTAATGAATTTACATGGTATAAGGATCTACTAATAGTTGAATAAAGTGGTTTTCAAAAATGCGTTTCTGTTATTCGTAATCTATTTGTTGACTGCCGTCTATATTCTGAGCTGATGCGTGAAACCTATACGGCCAGATTTTGTAAAATTTAGCATAAATGTTAAAATTATACCCAGAGGCGCGCAACAGACAATGAAATTAAGCTCTAAATTTGTTTCTGTTTTCGGTCCATTTAAATAAAAATTCAATCATGTAAATAGTTTTACCGGGTCCAAAAGTCCAATGTCCGAGACATTGAAAATAAATCTGATTTAGCTTCATTTAAGTAGTAAAGATCGTCTTGAAGGTAGGCAAACCACACATGCTTTCTTGTGTTGCGGTGTAATAGTTTGGATTTGTTTTATGTCTTTCTTCGCTCTGATAAAGATTGATAACATTAGCAGACTACAGGTAGGAGAGATCAGTGCTTTAAAAATCCAATATTTGTGATGATCAAAGTAAAAAAATGTCACTCTTCTCGGATTTGAACCAGATGAGTAGATTTTTAACTCCGCATTTAATAACTAGTATATAGTCATTTATAACTAAGTGGATAATCGACTGTGGATTAAATAAATACTAAGGATGGCAAAATTTGCCAAAGTATTCCCCCCTCCCCGGCTTCAAAGTTAAACAGCTCGGACGAGGCCAGTAATGATAATGAATAGGTGTCTACATATCTGGTTGTTTTCCCAACATTGGTTTATAATTAGTTATAGATGATAAAATCTCGTTTACACGGTGATAGTTCTTCAACGATAGAACTATCATGTCAGTCACACGTCATACAAATATCGCCGAGGTATGCAGTCTACACGGTGAGTTAAAATACGTCAAAACTTGTTGTCTTGCACTCAATGTTACATCCACATCCACATACACACACATTTTTGACTTGGATACGGAAATAAAGCATTAAATATATTATAATGTTAAATTATAATACACACACACAGCAAAAGGAATATTTATATTGTCGAAAAAAAAACAAAAACAAAATCTGATATCTAATGTGAAGCAAGCTATCATATTTGTTCCCTTTAAATCAGTTATCACGTGATAAAAAAGTATAAGCCAATCAGCGTCTAGTATCTAGCGTGGTAGTTTTTATATCTGCCGCGTGAGTACTCTGACTGCTGTGATAGAACACTCAACTATCTCGTCAGACGAGATAGTGTGATGGCTGATAATTCTATCGCGACAAAATCTATCACCTAGACTACACGGTGATAGTAGTTGCGATAGTTGCTATCGTGACCACAACTATCGCGCCAACTATCATCGTGTAAACGGGGCTTTATGTAAAGTGACGACTAACTAAAAAACAAGCTGGTTGTGTATATCCATTGTCAGGTCCATTGGTCCATAAGCTGTTAAGCGACAGAGTTAGTTAGTAATGTAATAAGCTATATTAAATCGAACAAGCAAAACTTGCATGCATTTAAATGGTTTTATGGTTAATACTTAGCCATTACGTGATCAAAAGTTTTAAGAGTTTTGTTTTGCACTATAGTCTATAGTACTCATTTGCGTTTAGTTGTGAAACATGAGTATGTAAATCATTTATCCACGGATACTTTTGCAGGTAGAGTTCAATCACCTGGGAGAGCTGTTGATCAGGCTTAGCAACTTAGTGACGGAAATCTTCAGGCGTGAATCCAGACTACTTCGACTCTCTGCTCCTGTCTACGTGCTTGGTAAGTAACTATCAGGCTGAGACGCTACAGTAAACCACCGGTCAGTAACCTCTTAATCAACACAATAACCACCTTCTTTATTCCTTAACATCATTACATACAATGCATACTTCTTAACTAAGTCCATCCTACTTAATCTACAAACATTAAATCGTATTTCTTCGTCTGCTTCATTCTGCTCTCAATAACACATGTTTTATACCATAAAAATGTTACTGCCGTTTATTATACATTATAAATATTAATCGGTTTCGAAAGAAAACACTAATGCGAAATTTGCAAAATTCACTCACACGATCAACTCTCAACAAAACTTGTTCAGTTTATTGTTTTAATGTGTTCTTGCTTTTTAATCAATTGACCAATTCGAAAATCCTTTCACAAAAGTTGTTTACATAATAAAAAGAAACTAACTTCCCCAAATTTCAAGGTTCTAGTGCAATTAGTTTGGGAGAAAATCGTAAATTCGTCGAAATTTGTATATAAATTCGTGCCATATTAAATCAAGATGGTGAATCTTAATAAGATTTCTAAGCAAGCACCTAGGCCACCTAGGGGGTAAGCTGAGCTATTGAAGATGAAGAGTCTAGCTATTAATGTTGAGATACTGTGATTGATAAATGAGTGTGTGGTATTTGGCTATTAATATATAGATAAAAAAAAACAACTAAGGATATTCATAAAAAAAAGAGTAAACTTTAACAGGGAAATCATTAACAAACTAAGATTATGTATAAGAAACAAACAAAATACTGAGGAAGTCTACGACAGGTTAAGAAATTACTAACAAATAAACGTAATTAATGAGAATAAAAAACCAAACAGTCGAAATTTATATAAAACAAACATAATATGAACTATTTTATTGGCATTCTCTATAATTAAAATCTATAGTCTGTGCCAAACGAGAGTTGACAGCACGGAAAAAACTAGCAAATGGGGTGGGGAGCCAATGAGAGCACGAGATTTTCCCGAACAAAAGGTCGGGCGAACTAGGCAAAGATAAATGCTTTTTCTCTCAGAGAGATTGGCAAATCTGTGTCACTCAATTCTCTGCGCTTTCAACGCACTATATCTCGTTTGGCACAGACTTGTAATTTCAATTTTACTACCTATGTAGGAGATATTCACGGGAACTTCGTAGATCTATGGCTGTTCGAAAATGCTTTCTGGCCTTCTGGTATGGAGCTGTTGACTGGAGGTATTCTTATGCTTGGTGATTACGTCGACAGAGGACCTCATGGAGTTGAAGTAATTGCCTACTTGTTCGCTAACAAGATTAAAAGTCCAAAGAGACTTCATATGGTTCGAGGAAACCATGAAATACGACATGTTCAGAAGCAGTTCACCTTCTTCACGTTAGTATTTTTAAACATATAGATATCATAGTTATCTTAACCGTTTTAGGTTTCCTTGAACAGGTTTTTTGCAATGTTCTCCAGGCAAGAAGTTCGATCCGAGGTTTTGGTAACAGTAACCTGTAACTGAAAAGAAATGTTTGTAAATGTTTGTTTGTTTCTGTAAACAATGTTTTAGCGAATTTTCGAAGAAAATTAAGCTATTGCAATGGTTTCAAAATTTTTGAAAAATGTTTTCATGGAAATCCGTTTCAGACCATTCTGAATCGATTCCCAAAATTTAACACTTTTGTATGTATGTATATAGTTGTCACTCCAGACGATATCTCCTGTTAGTATTCACACACACAAATTTTAAAATGTCAATAATATCAAAACAAAAAGGATGAGTTCGTTGGCCAGAATTTTTGGAGTTCATTTAGGGGTCAAATTTTTACATTTTAGGGTAAAAAATAGCATAAAAACGTGTTTTTTCCATTAATTACTGTACTCTTAAAGAGCTTTCCAACGATGTGCATCTTGAAGGGTAAATACTATTTTGACTTTTGTACCCGTACCCGTGTGTACCCAAACATTTTTTTTTCCAAATTCTAAACCAAAATTTTTCTAAAATTCGCTCATTAAGTCATGGTGCATGACTGGACTTTTTTTTCATATAAAGATAAAGTATTGTCATGGCACGAAAAAAAAAAAAAAAAAAAAANATCATTTGAAAGGTATTGAAATTTGGTTCACAAAAATATATTTTGTTTCTAAATTGGCGGCCATTTTACCCCTAAAAGAATTCAATAAGCGCATACCGAAGATAGTAAAGAATAATAATATATGCACATCTTGATTTTTAAAAGTGAACATTAGATATTTTTGTTTAAAAAAAATATATAATTATAATTATAATTAATTCTTATGACCGAAGAAACCCTTTTAGTAACTTGCTGGCAAGTACTTGACGGGATTTTTATTTAATAAATGTGAATAAGTCGTCTGTCTGTCATCTGTCTTTGCAGACGCCTGGAGCCTAAATTACTGGGGCGATTTCGACAAAATTTGGCATACATGTTCAGAAAAATCATACACCAAGGTGAAATCGAGAAATAAGTTTTAGCTTCAAATTTGGGGACGCTATACCACATAAACTCTGAAAAAAAAAAATGACATGAAAACGGTTTCGACGATTTTGATTAAAAAATTCTAAAATTTAATCCATTTAAATACAAATCTAACGATATAAGCTGTTTTCCCGAGAAAAATCTAGTTCTCGACAAAATAGCTTTAAACGCGGACAGAGAGAGGCCGGTTTCGATTCCCCAGTGAGGAGTAAATATACTTATGAAAACTAATAAATGGAAAAAACTGGGCTAAGTAATTATGAACTCGTATATGAGAAAGTTTGTCTGAGTTGTCTCGGACCGATTTTTTTTCTAGATTACATAATTTTTTACAATTAGCTTATTAAAGGTTGCGAGGCCAATGGCGCTTCAAAAGCCGAGGAGGGTTATTGGGAAAATTTCGAATAAGATGATTTGTGTAGATGAAAACTTACTGGTTGATGGATCTGTTGTGGGAAATAGCTAGGTCTCGGACGAATTTCAGGTTCAGGTCGTTGTAAAAGGTTTGGTTGGAGACGTACTGGGGTGCATTTACTATGTTCTGATGATCTTTTTAAGATTTGGATGTAGCAGGAGTTAAACGTTTGGTACAATCCAATAAATAAATGCTATATTATGTCTATGGAAGTTTGAGTATTGTGTTGTACGAGTTCCATATCGTCTAGTAACAATCATTTTAACACATGTTTAACATATTATTCTTAAAATAAATATAGTAAGATTCATTGTTTTAATACGAAAATAACCATCTGAGATTTTTATAACATTGATGCTCAGACGTTGAATATCACTATAAAACTACCAGATTCTATTATAAAAAAAACTGTTACAAATAACAATATAATTGAAGTTATTACAGATTTTTCTAATACTACCATTTTTTATTTTTTATTTTAGTGAATGTCAGAAGAAGTTCGGTAAGGAGTTAGGACAGGACGTTTGGAAAGCTGTCAACAATGCTTTTGACTATTTACCTCTGGCAGCTGTAGTTGATGATGTGGTAAATTTAAATGTATTTAAATAACTAATTTTAATTATCCGTCCTAATCATAACTATAAATTATTGTTATTTCACTATTCAGATCAATATATTTAAGAGTAATTATTCATTAATTAATATTTGATGAATTTAGAATAAATAGCTTTTACTTTTATATGATTATTTCTTAAGTAGTTCGAATAATAAAGGTTCACACTCTAAGATCATGTTGTTGTCAGTTCTTCACTTGATAGGTTAGTAATTTAAATATTTCCCCCAAATCAAAGTGGAAAGTGGACATCTATCAAGTGTCAAACTAACATGAACTTGAATTTTGGTCTACCAACTAATTTTGTACTCAGGACCATGAAACTCACATTGTCCACCATAATTGGTGGGCCATGAACACTCTTGACCGGTTAGTTTTTTTCAAATGCCTATGTCCCGCTGACGAACTTAGCCGACCACATATTCTTAAAGGGCACCAAAAGTTTAACTTGTACAAAATATTCTAGCTTTATGTTACTCAGACACAATATAATTTAGTTTCGTCAAATGTCAATGCATCTATAAATAAATGTTCCTTCTTCACACATCAAAACATTAATTTTTCATTTGAAACTTAAACTAATACAAATAATGTATCACTTCCAATTTTATTAATTGTTCATAATTCTATTTAATTTATTAAGTGTTCAACAGGTGACAGTGTATATTTCGTTTTTGATTTTTTACTACGTTTTTATTAACTTGCTGGCACTTGTTTACTTGGGTACATACTTCCAATTCACCTCAAAAATGAGGTGAATTGGTTTTTATCTATCAGGGTTGACTTATATAGGTTAACTCGGATGTATTAATAAGCGTTTTTGTCATAAAAAAAAACTTGTATTTTTTTCATTAAGTTTTTCTTTATATTTGTATGTATAGAAAAAATACAAGTTATTTTATGTTAAAGCAAAACTTTATAAATATTTATAAAACGTTCGTCAATCTTCATCTTTCTTCCACCTACATATTTCTTTCTAAAGATTAAAACGTGACTTCTTTAAATTTTCTTCTCTAAATAAAATCACTGATCCCAAAATACGTTGACTAAATGTCCCTTTGTCTAACTTAATGATTGGACTAATAGATTATGTCACTTTTTGTTATACATAAGTGTAATGTTCCTTTGTCCCAAAAGACATTGGACTGAAAGTCCCTTTGTCTTATTTGATTGTTAGGCTAACAGATACAGTCACTTTAAATTACAGAAGTGTGATATTCCTTTGTCACAATGTACATTGTACAAAATTTTAAATCTTTTACTTACGCTGGAACCATTGAAACATCTCTCACTTCGTCATTCTTTCAGTCAGTAATATGGCTTGTTTCATATTAATGCCTCTGAGGTTATCCNTGCAAGCAAAGTATTGGTTTACAACTCACTATCACCTTCGAATTATTTTAAAACTATTGCTGGTTAGCACCACTGTTAAAAACTAAATTATTATAAAACTGTTTAAAGCAACTGACGTCTATCGAATGTTGACCCACCGTTTTACAGTTTCTTTTTACAAAAAAATCTTTAATAAGCAACTCCTTTTCATCTTCAATCTCCCAACATCTTCTATTAAACTTTATGGTAAAATCATAATTAAAAAAAAAATACATATCTATCGTACATGAGCTAATTTCGCTGAAGCGATAATTGTGTTGCCAACCTGATTTTACCAACTTCATTACAATAGCTATTCATTTTCTATGTATAAAATAATTAAGTTGACAATACTTACTTTCTCGCCCTACTTTACTTTTTCGCCGTACTATTACTTTTTGAGTTCAGAGAAGAAAAGTCTTACTTTAGTCCCTCTAAACTAATCCAAAATCTTAATTTTTTCTCCCTTCTGGAGATAAAATATATTCTTCTTCTGGGAATGATTTTTCTCAACTTGTATTCCATCAAATTACATCTAAATTGGTCCAGAAGTTTAAGCTTTAGAATTCTGTCATGCACAGAAGACGGAACACTTTTAACACACATACATTTAAAAAAAACAAAAAACAACACTTTTTGGACCCAAGGAAACCTTAAAACGTGTTAGGTGGCTTTCATACTGCGTGCGAGACCGAGCGAGGCCGATTCCGCTAGAGAAGCAAATATATGTACTATGTATTAGCATGGGTCTATTCACATTAAACGCCTAGCGAGACAGGACCGAGTGAGACTGAGCGAGACCCTCCTTTCCTCTCTTTTATCCATCTTTCAGCAACATTTAATTCGTTTTCAGCAAATTGTGTTGTTATGGAAAGTTAGTTCGGAAAAAATCCACATGTTATATTATTATTTGTTTTTGCATGTCCCATATTTACAATCTTCATTTTAACAGGTTTAAAATTTATGATTTATAACAGAACATTTAAAAATGAAGTATATAAAAAGTTCTTTTTATCTTGCAATAATTAACTAAATGAGATTAATTTTCATCAATATCTCAAACTAGACATTCAAGTATAGTTAAATTATTTCATGTTTAAATAGACTACATTTTATTTAAATATTTATATGACTTTTTATAAATCATTAAATATAGTTATTTATGCACCCAGGGAGTAAAGTAAGCCATTATCCCCTGAGCAAAAAAGTTGGTTCATGAGGTGAAGCTGAAGGAACCAAATTTAGGGACCAACTTGGTCCCTAAATCCCTAAAGCCGAGGGAGAGTTTTTAATTGTGTTGCCAACCTGATTTTACCAACTTCATTACAATAGCTATTCATTTTCTATGTATAAAATAATTAAGTTGACAATACTTACTTTCTCGCCCTACTTTACTTTTTCGCCGTACTATTACTTTTTGAGTTCAGAGAAGAAAAGTCTTACTTTAGTCCCTCTAAACTAATCCAAAATCTTAATTTTTTCTCCCTTCTGGAGATAAAATATATTCTTCTTCTGGGAATGATTTTTCTCAACTTGTATTCCATCAAATTACATCTAAATTGGTCCAGAAGTTTAAGCTTTAGAATTCTGTCATGCACAGAAGACGGAACACTTTTAACACACATACATTTAAAAAAAACAAAAAACAACACTTTTTGGACCCAAGGAAACCTTAAAACGTGTTAGGTGGCTTTCATACTGCGTGCGAGACCGATTCCGCTAGAGAAGCAAATATATGTACTATGTATTAGCATGGGTCTATTCACATTAAACGCCTAGCGAGACAGGACCGAGTGAGACTGAGCGAGACCGAGCCCACTCGGGCGTCTTTTTCGAGCGTTTTTGTTAGCTAAGCGTTTTCGGTGACCGAAAACGCTTTTCAGCGTCCGGTCGACTGACCGAGTCGGCTCGGTCTCGCTCGGCGTTTAAAGTGAATAGCCTCATGCTAATAAATGTATTTGTTTCTCTAGCGGAATCTGCCTCGCTCGGTGTCGCATGCAGTGTGAAAGCCACCTAAAATCGCTAAAAATCTCGAGCCATAACAATATTTTCTCTCCATATTATATATTTCGTTAATGAGAAAGTAATACGGTTGTTCTATCTTTTTCAAGCCCAACAATGCAATATGTCTATTAATAATAATAAAACAATTCACTTGAAAGGATATTCTTTAATGACATAGCCTACGGCCTATATGATAATGCAATATCGATAAAGGCACTGATACCATGCAGAAACCCACGCGAAATGCGGGGGTATATATAAATATATATATAATATTTAACAATCAATAATTAATTTATCTTAGATGTTTGAATTGTTCGAAACATAATATAAAATAATTAACGGGTTGGAACAGAATTAGTGGAAAAAATTTCTAGAGCGGAAATGCACAAAGAGGATTTTATAATTAATCTAAAGGACGGCTTTTAATCCGGTTATTCAAACGATATTTTCTTCGTTTCAATTAATCCTTAATTAATACCCAAATAATATTAGCTTTGCTTGAGAGAAAGACTTGATTATGATTGAAAAAGAACATTTTTTCGAAATATAAATTAGATTAAAAATTCTGCCTTCCTCTTAAAATGTCTTATATAAAACATGAACAACCAATTGTTATGTAAATTATTATATTATTTGCTTATTTCCCCTACACCAGAATAACATTATTTATTTATCAGAAATAAAAAATTGGTTCTGTACGTCATATTGATTTCAGTCGCTAATAAATAATTATATCTTAATATATAGGTACAACCTAACATTGAAGTGGTCTATACATTTATTAAGTTAAGCGTAATTCTGCTGGTAATTAATATAAGCTGTAACACTTTTTGGTAGCTCTATACCAAGGATCTTATAGAACAAGGATTGAGCACTAATTATTCCCCCTGGGTTCAGATGTGTCGCCAAGAACTCGGAAAAAATCTACATCAAACTACAGTCTATAAGATTAGAGTTGGCACAATCGAAGGCGGGAAACAAGAAACGTGGAGGTAGTTTTGGGGTTATAAAAAGGAAAAATCAGTGTTGCCATGTTGTATTTTTTTGTGAAACAGGAGTAGACTAGGGCATTTTTAATTTCAAGTTGCATTCAAGATGGCGGACCAATAGAATCGTTTCCCTCTTTGAATTTTCCCGCCTTTGCGTGTGCCAACTCTAATCTTATAGACTGTACCAATGTGCGTGAGCAGTAGTAGGACGAATTTCCTCCCGACTGTTATCCATTGTTTATTTTTGAATAAAAGGTTACAATCTAACATAATTTAATCAAATTTTTAATGAAATATTTTATTGGTTTAAGGTTTTTTTTTTATTTCAAATTACAGTTTTAATTTAATATATTAATAAAA
>KZ651362.1:457028-471344 GCA_001010745.2 Gerris buenoi
AAAATAACTGATTTTAAATGTATATAAATTTTTAATTTCTTCATTAAAATTGTATAGCTATAGCTTAGGTTTCCACGGCCAGAGGCTAATTATCTTAATAAGCCTGTTATTAAGAGTTACTCTCTTAAAAAAGATTCCTATAATGGGTTCTTAACATCGGGATTTACAAAATCTCTGGTGCCACCTCCTCCGAAAGATGGAATATTTTATATTTGTTTCCCTACTTATCTCATTTTAATGTGATAATTTATTTAATTGTTGTGTAAAGTAGTTCAAACAGTTTCAAAATTTGGCAGAGAGAGAGACATAAACGTTTTCATTTGAAATCTTAATGATCAATTACATTACCATATATGTATTCCTTAAGCCGTGTCAAGACTACCGAACCGGGCATTGGTCTTTACGCATGCCCAGTCTGGGACGCGCAGGCGCAATTCAGACTGAGTATGCGCAGATAGGCTCGTTTCCTCTGTTCGGTTCGGTCAAGGCTTCAGAGAAATACAACACCATGATAAAATTTTAAGAATATTGATATTATTGACGTACTGAAGTTAACTTTTGATGTCCCAATTTTCACTATGTTCTGGTATTAAGTAGTTGAAATTGAGCGCCAATAATAAAACAAAGTTAATTATTGGCTGAAGGAAAGGAACACCACCACAAAAAATATAAAAAAATAGAGTCAACAAATTTCCAATACTCGTAAAAATGCCCCAGTTTAGTTTACTTTCGAGGTAAATTATAATAATTACATTGGAATTATGATTAGTCCAATTAAAAGTATATTTTTGAGTAGAAAAAAACTCTTAGTTCAAATTTTGTTATTCTTTGGATGAATAGTAAACTGGAATCAATGTTTTATTTAAGAATACACAACATTTATTATTTATTTGCTGCTTTCGATAGAATTCATTCGCTTTGATTTAATACTATAATCAGTCAGTACCTTTTAGATATTAGTCTGGTAATTTTAGTTTAGTCTAAATAAAAAATCAAATTAGAAATTAAAAAAGGGAGACGATTGAGAGAGAGAAAAAAAAATGCACTCCGACGCTAATATTGGAACCACGGATCTTTGCATTTCCTGTCCAGTGCTCTTCCAAGCTACACCGGAGAATGATTTCTCTCCGTCTAAATGATAAGATACTTTTTTTTTTTTTAAAGAAAAATATTTTTAAAAAATTAAAAAAAGGTCTGGTTGTTTGTTCGACGTAAATTGACGTTTTTATTATTACCCTAAAAGGATCTACTATTCAACGCATAATATTAAAGGGTACCACTTTAGACTGAATGATAATGATAACGTCTTTTACATAAATACCAAAAAAATTCTATTCGGTACTACGCCGTTTTCCCCGTTCCTTTATAAAATTATGAAAATCAACTTCTTTGTAAATAGCAACTATGTAGATTTCAGAATTAAAAATGAATATAATAGTAACCAAATTAACCCCTTACTCCAGTCACGTTGCCCTCAAATAACGCTTTTACTTGTTAAAGTCTCGTTAGTCATTTTGTTATCAGTTGATAGAATCTATATTTAACTAAAACTTTATAAACTTTTTACAAATAGGTTTTATGGGTACAGTGGTGATTGTGTAAGAAGAGAGATTTAATCCCCTCTTAATGTTGCCTCCATAATGTTATATAATGTCTCTAGTACATTTTTTTTATTTTTTTTTTATAATCTGTTGTTTTGTTGGTAACATTGATGCTATAGATTTTAAGAAACACAATGGCTTTTTTAAAAAAATTACTTAAAAATCTTAAATAAAATTATTTAAAACGGACATTTGTATCTAATATTTTCTTATCCACCATATTATTTAAAAAGAAGTTGGAGTTCTTTTTTTGTGTATATATGTGACTATATATATATATATAAAATATTTTTATATAATCTACTGTATATTATTTGTTTTTAAAAAATGTATAATCATCTATATCCTTCTAAAATCTATGGAATGTCTATGATCAGCATGAAAGACACATTCTGTGTTTTCTAGTATTACAGTGCCAAATTGCAGCCTTGTAACTTAATCTATCGACAAAGATATCATTTAAGCAGCGAGATACAATTTTTTTTTAAATGTATATAAATTTTTAATTTCTTCATTAAAATTGTATAGCTATAGCTTAGGTTTCCACGGCCAGAGGCTAATTATCTTAATAAGCCTGTTATTAAGAGTTACTCTCTTAAAAAAGATTCCTATAATGGGTTCTTAACATCGGGATTTACAAAATCTCTGGTGCCACCTCCTCCGAAAGATGGAATATTTTATATTTGTTTCCCTACTTATCTCATTTTAATGTGATAATTTATTTAATTGTTGTGTAAAGTAGTTCAAACAGTTTCAAAATTTGGCAGAGAGAGAGACATAAACGTTTTCATTTGAAATCTTAATGATCAATTACATTACCATATATGTATTCCTTAAGCCGTGTCAAGACTACCGAACCGGGCATTGGTCTTTACGCATGCCCAGTCTGGGACGCGCAGGCGCAATTCAGATTAAAAAATGTATAATCATCTATATCCTTCTAAAATCTATGGAATGTCTATGATCAGCATGAAAGACACATTCTGTGTTTTCTAGTATTACAGTGCCAAATTGCAGCCTTGTAACTTAATCTATCGACAAAGATATCATTTAAGCAGCGAGATACAATTTTTTTTTAAATGTATATAAATTTTTAATTTCTTCATTAAAATTGTATAGCTATAGCTTAGGTTTCCACGGCCAGAGGCTAATTATCTTAATAAGCCTGTTATTAAGAGTTACTCTCTTAAAAAAGATTCCTATAATGGGTTCTTAACATCGGGATTTACAAAATCTCTGGTGCCACCTCCTCCGAAAGATGGAATATTTTATATTTGTTTCCCTACTTATCTCATTTTAATGTGATAATTTATTTAATTGTTGTGTAAAGTAGTTCAAACAGTTTCAAAATTTGGCAGAGAGAGAGACATAAACGTTTTCATTTGAAATCTTAATGATCAATTACATTACCATATATGTATTCCTTAAGCCGTGTCAAGACTACCGAACCGGGCATAGGTCTTTACGCATGCCCAGTCTGGGACGCGCAGGCGCAATTCAGACTGAGCATGCGCAGATAGGCTCGTTTCCTCTGTTCGGTTCGGTCAAGGCTTCAGAGAAATACAACACCATGATAAAATTTTAAGAATATTGATATTATTGACGTACTGAAGTTAACTTTTGATGTCCCAATTTTCACTATGTTCTGGTATTAAGTAGTTGAAATTGAGCGCCAATAATAAAACAAAGTTAATTATTGGCTGAAGGAAAGGAACACCACCACAAAAAATATAAAAAAATAGAGTCAACAAATTTCCAATACTCGTAAAAATGCCCCAGTTTAGTTTACTTTCGAGGTAAATTATAATAATTACATTGGAATTATGATTAGTCCAATTAAAAGTATATTTTTGAGTAGAAAAAAACTCTTAGTTCAAATTTTGTTATTCTTTGGATGAATAGTAAACTGGAATCAATGTTTTATTTAAGAATACACAACATTTATTATTTATTTGCTGCTTTCGATAGAATTCATTCGCTTTGATTTAATACTATAATCAGTCAGTACCTTTTAGATATTAGTCTGGTAATTTTAGTTTAGTCTAAATAAAAAATCAAATTAGAAATTAAAAAAGGGAGACGATTGAGAGAGAGAAAAAAAAATGCACTCCGACGCCAATATTGGAACCACGGATCTTTGCATTTCCTGTCCAGTGCTCTACCAATTTAGCTACACCGGAGAATGATTTCTCTCCGTCTAAATGATAAGATACTTTTTTTTTTAAAGAAAAATATTTTTAAAAAATTAAAAAAAGGTCTGGTTGTTTGTTCGACGATGGATTTTTTTTTTAAATTTTAAGGTTTAAAAATAACTGATAATTCACAAGAGGAGAGTAGCTAAGCAGGTGAGGATGAGATGTGCAGCGATCTTGGTGGTAGCTTCTGCTCCGGAAGCGGATCTGCTACCGGGACCGGAAGCAGCGCAGTGCATCTTCTGCAAGGGAAGAGCTGGTAGAGGGTACTCACGGTGTTCTTCCACCATGGTGCATACAGTGCGTTTTTTCTGCATCATCTCGTCGTCCTTGTCTTTAAGTGATTTCAACCAGTCTTTGTACCATCTTAAATCACAGTGACAAACTAGGGGATTCTCTGTAACAGTAAAGAGGTATCTGGTAGAACCAAATTCATTTTTTTAAAGGAGACGATAAGAATGAAATAATATNAACATAATATTCATTGGGCCATTCATATTGGCATATGAACAATACTTCAACACATAGACATACGCTAAATATTATTGTATTTTTAAGATAATTAATCAAATATTGAGCTTACTAATTCTTATTTAAAATGTATTGTACACAATATAAACCAATTTTTTTGGTTATAAAAGGCTTTTATCAACGTCCCTCGGCCGATAATAAAGTCCGTCTTGGAAAAAATAGTTATTTTTTAATAATAAACTATGAAAATTCGAAGCTTTGGTAGAATGTCGAAAAATCCATATCTCAAATAATACAAGTCATAGGAATTTTCTATGTGTTAAAATTAGGAGAATTTGATTCAGATTCCGAAACAGACGCGGATATTGAACACTGTAGCTAACGCTAAATGGTCAAAATGAAAAAAGGTAAACTGATAGTGCACACAGGGTTTGAAGTCAGATACTTTATCGGAATTCATAGGCCTTTACCAGTTCACGTTTTTATCAGGGTGCAACTGTCGTTTTTTTTTTTTTATTAAAAAAAACCGACCAATGGGAATATGTTAGTTAAGTGTAGGGATTATAATGCAAAATAAATTTGTTTAAAGATGAGACCGTAGCAAGTAGTGGTATTTTTCAAACTCTTTTCTTAGATTTATTGTATGTGCAGAAAATCCTTTCTCATTTTAATTTAAAAAGAACACTCTGACTGTAGGGCGTAAGGTTCCCCTAACTCGGACACTTGACCCCAGCACAATCTGTAATACTAGTAATATTTCTGTTGTCACCAACATAATCAGGGTTATCAGCGATAACTGATTAAGTGTCTAAGGTAAGGGAATCTCCTCTACTTTAATAAAGTAAAATATTGTTAGCCTGATTCTCTTTAACTGCCAGGGACTGTCTAATGCAAAGACTTTTGCAACTCTAAAGATTTTCACCTACTAAAATACTATAAGTGCTTACTTGTTCTTCTGAAGATTGAGGAAAGTAATGGAGTCACCGAATCCATAGAAAGCATCATCTTGAATAAGGTTTCTCAGTGATTTATTTCTATCAACAAACCCGGTTTTCCCCCCTAGGTTTTTATTAACTATTTGAGTTTTATGCATGAGAGTCATTGCTTGATAGTTAACTAGGTACCAAATAATTGAAAATTGGCATGAAGCTTTCACTAGATTAACAATAGCATTCACAGCGTGATAGTAAAACGGGAAGGTTAAACCAGTTGTTTGAGCGTAGCTCTTTTTAAATTTTTCCACTAGGCCACTTGTCATTATAGGACATACAAGATTAAAAATTGGAAGACGCTTATTAGACTATTTACTAACCACCTAGAGAGTTCAACCACTTAACTAACCCACGCACCATCGAAGTGAATCCCATGTGATCAATACTGAGCCATGGAAATCCAAGTGCCATGGGATTGAACCGGTGACTTCAACCAGAATTAAAATATATTGGCCAAATATGTACTTTTACATATTTGGACACATAAAGGGTCTGGAGGCAATTAAAAAACATACGACGAGTTCGTTAGCAGCTAAATATTTCCTTCCTTACTTTTTGCCATACCGGCACGACCTATCGAGTAAATGGGCCAAGCTTTCGTGTGGCTGCTCTGCCCCTACCGCCGCCGCTTGAGACCTGCGAGAGGAGAAATTAAAACGGCAATTCCCGGATAGACTCGGAGAAAGACGAGCGTGAGTATATCACCAAAGTGTGAGTGCCAGTTGGCTTCCCCTCTTTATTATTCCTATTTTTCCCTTATGATTTATTCTCTCTTCAATATACAGTCCTATATTATTTCTCAGGGGAACTTACTACTTTCATTTACTTAAAAATGTTATTGAAAAAGCTTATTGCTCCTAGACTAGTTGGAAGTAATAAACAAGAAAACTCCTTGTAAGATAAAGTTGCTTCTTTCTTTCTAATCTGGTAATAGTGTAAGGAGTGTTACCTAGCATGGATACTTGGATAAAATTAACTATCTCCTATAACAATAAGGTGTTGGCTGGTGAAGGATCAATGTCTAAGGTATGGGAATACTTCTACGATGGTAGAACTAAATGTGTTGTTGCATTTTCCCCAGCAAAACAGGCAATTGTTTGTGATACCTTGAGATTTTATTGAAGTAGAAGCACCAACCAGTAAAAAAATCAAAAGTAAGTCCATAAAATACTAAAAGTACTTTATGGACTTCTATAAACTTTTAATTGAAGGTTTCTTGGTNGCTGGAACTCTCTACCACGGAGCTACTAAAAAGTGTCTAAATAAGGTCTAATTGATCTATGTTCGAACAAGTGGTTCGTCGTATCTCTCTTGCACTTGTACAAGGACCTTACTATTACAACTAGTAGTCTAAATTAATAAAGAAAATGGAAAGGTGGAGAGTGAACCCGACTTACAAAGATTGAATTTACAAACTAACTCCGAGAACGATGTTTGTCATTTCACATTTCCATTCCTCACTTGAAAGAGCAAGTTTTAATTGGTACAAAATGAATAAAAATTTTGTAGACTGAGTTGGATAAATTCAGTTTAAATAATAATTTTATTCAATTGTTGACGAATTAACATAATAAAATTTCTAACGTTAAATGTTAAGTGAATAATTCAAATTATTCTGTTCAACGCTAGGTAAATGTAATTTATATAAGTATTTTAATTCTCTCATTATAATAAATCAACAGTAATGGTCGATTAAGTTTTAACGAAGGTGGAGTAAGTTTAATACAATCTCTTAACGAGCAGTTAAATTAATATTCATTAGAGAATATTAATTTAATAATAAAACATGCGCGCTCCCGCTTCTTCACGGTATATCTCGAAAACGGTTGATCGTACGAAAAAAATGTTTATATCCAATCTTGTTGGGAATAGTGTTTTACATAAGTTTTGATATAACTTCTTAAGACCTCAGATTAACCGGAAGCGAGATTTTCGCAAAGAACTGATTTTCCTGACCTTTTCCCTTCGATATCTCGAGACGCACAAGGGTGAGCATATGAGACTTTTTGGTGCTTCATTGGACCATCAAAGAGAAGGTCTATGCAAAAATTCAGCTTGCTTTCTCTCATTCCGCAGATGAAGTCTTATTTCCCTGGACTATTTTTAATTATGATAAGGGAAAAGGCCATGTGGATTATATTACTTCGACTGTATTTTTCTTCAATGTGTGTCAGTGACTCCTCATAAAAGGTGTAGTTCAATAATCAAACAACTTCTTCTCATAGAATGATTGTTATTAGTATTAATAATAATTCTTGTTACATATTATTATTTATTCTGTGGAAAGGCGTTGTTTGGTTATTGAAACACACCTCTTTTACTTGCCTCATCAGCTCGACCATCCGAAGTCGATCCTGCGAAGTGATGCTTTATATGGCAGTGATATAAGTGATATAAATATATGGCATACTAAACTATCACATCATACTCGCTTCGGCGGTACATTGTATAAAGGTACGATGTGTGGTGGCTGGAACTCTCTACCACGGAGCTACTAGAAAGTGTCTAAATAAGGTCTAATTGATCTATGTTCGAACAAGTGGTTCGTCGTATCTCTCTTGCACTACAAGGACCTTAGTATTACCACTACAAGTCAAAATTACTAATGAAAATGGAACGGTAGAGAGTGAACCCGACTTACAAAGATTGAATTTACAAACTAACTCCGAGAATGATGTTTGTCATTTTCATTCCTCACTTGAATTGTTTTTAACAAGAGCAAGTTTTAATTGGTACAAACTGAATAGAAATTTTGGAGACTGAGTTGGATAAAAGATAAATTCAGTTTAAATAATAATTTTATTCAATTGTTGACGAATTAACATAATAAAATTTCTAACGTTAAATGTTAAGTGAATAATTCAAATTATTCTGTTCAACGCTAGGTAAATGTAATTTATATAAGTATTTTAATTCTCTCATTATAATAAATCAACAGTAATGGTCGATTAAGTTTTAATGAAGTGGAGTAAGTTTAATACAATCTCTTAACGAGCAGTTAAATTAATATTCATTAGAGAATATTAATTTAATAATATATAATTTGAATTAGTTAAATTTCTTCTAAAATTAGCTTTCTAGAGTTTTAAACTTAATATAATAAGTATGCTAATTATTACAATTGGAAGGATCTTATTAATTAATAAAAACAGGTATTTTAAGAAATAAAGGGACCGGCTAAGCAGGGTGATAAGTGATAATCGTATTATCCTGTAAATTATCGATAGACCTAGTTCGCATCCCAGAGAGCCACTGATAACCATATCCAGTACAGATCCAGTTGAAACTAGCATAACCAGCTAGTTTCCTATCAACAAGTTTAAATATAAAGTTGTTGAACCATGCCCTTATGCTGTGGAAAAAAGAATTAAAATATATTGGCCAAATATGTACTTTTACATATTTGGACACATAAAGGGTCTGGAGGCAATTAAAAAACATACGACGAGTTCGTTAGCAGCTAAATATTTCCTTCCTTACTTTTTGCCATACCGGCACGACCTATCGAGTAAATGGGCCAAGCTTTCGTGTGGCTGCTCTGCCCCTACCGCCGCCGCTTGAGACCTGCGAGAGGAGAAATTAAAACGGCAATTCCCGGCTAGACTCGGAGAAAGACGAGCGTGAGTATATCACCAAAGTGTGAGTGCCAGTTGGCTTCCCCTCTTTATTATTCCTATTTTTCCCTTATGATTTATTCTCTCTTCAATATACAGTCCTATATTATTTCTCAGGGGAACTTACTACTTTCATTTACTTAAAAATGTTATTGAAAAAGCTTATTGCTCCTAGACTAGTTGGAAGTAATAAACAAGAAAACTCCTTATAAGATAAAGTTGCTTCTTTCTTTCTAATCTGGTAATAGTGTAAGGAGTGTTACCTAGCATGGATACTTGGATAAAATTAACTATCTCCTATAACAATAAGGTGTTGGCTGGTGAAGGATCAATGTCTAAGGTATGGGAATACTTCTACGATGGTAGAACTAAATGTGTTGTTGCATTTTCCCCAGCAAAACAGGCAATTGTTTGTGATACCTTGAGATTTTATTAGAAATAGAAGAATCATCCAGTAAAAAAGAATCTAAATTAAGTTCATAGAGTACTAAAGTACTTTATGGACTTCTATAAACTTTTAATTGAAGGTTTCTCAGTGATTTATTTCTATCAACAAACCCGGTTTTCCCCCCTAGGTTTTTATTAACTATTTGAGTTTTATGCATGAGAGTCATTGCTTGATAGTTAACTAGGTACCAAATAATTGAAAATTGGCATGAAGCTTTCACTAGATTAACAATAGCATTCACAGCGTGATAGTAAAACGGGAAGGTTAAACCAGTTGTTTGAGCGTAGCTCTTTTTAAATTTTTCCACTAGGCCACTTGTCATTATAGGACATACAAGATTAAAAATTGGAAGACGCTTATTAGACTATTTACTAACCACCTAGAGAGTTCAACCACTTAACGAACCCACGCACCATCGAAGTGAATCCCATGTGATCAATACTGAGCCATGGAAATCCAAGTGCCATGGGATTGAACCGGTGACTTCAACCTTGATTCATAGATGGATTGACATAAATTGATTGGGAAATAGCAAAGACTATTGCTTTAACGATCACAGCTACTTTTGAACTCTCTAAAATAACTCTCTAAATTCTAGATAAATATGGGTTTAGATTATTAGTGGTAAAAATGTTGTATAAATTGTTTACCTGTTATATCAATGACGCGTAGAGTATCCAAAACAGGTTCCATTGTTTCTTCTGAAATTTGAGTCAACTTGTTATTCTGCATGTTCAAAGTTTCCAGGGAATTCAGATTTTCAAAACCTCCAATTGGAAGAGTTTTAATACTGCAATAGAATAATAATATGTCACTAATAATACCACTAATATATACAACATATCGCGTGGCTCTGCCATTCAAGCGAGAGTGTAGCAATAAATATTGACTGTTANCACCAGAGCCTCCTGTAGCGCCTTCCTCCAACTTATTTTTTTTACTGAATTTTAATTTTTCATTTTTTGCTTCCAAGCTTACCGAATGTAACGAATTGTGTTCACTTTTGAGAACGAAAAAGTTTTGTCTCCGATTTTAAAAATTCGAAGTCAGAAATCCGTTTCAGACATCAGGAAACATTTTTAGTTCCGTGTCTGTCAGTCTTTCGGTCTGTGTATCCGTGAATCAAGAAACGTATGACGATAACTTGTGTAAATGTCGAACGATTTAATGAAATTTGGTAGACATGTTCATTTTACCAATGCTCAGGACGATTTCGTTGGACAACGATATCCGTTCAAGGTTCACGCGCAACGCTCGCGTAAAAGTGAACTTCAAATTTTAAATTGGAATTATAGGTCGGAAAAAATCAAACTTCATCAATTCAATGAGACAAACATTTTTTTCAAAATAAATTTTTTAGTAAAACCAACAGCGACACCCCTATGATGATGTGTTAAAGATCGCTAAAAACTGACAATAGTTTTTAAAAAATTAACAATATGATCTTAAAAATCTGATCAGTACTTTTAAAGATATAAGTTTAAATAAACGTAAGTTTGTGTGCATTCAGAGTAGAATAGATATGGGCTAAGGTTGAAACTTATGTGGGACCAACAATGCGGGCTAATTATGACTTACCACCCAAATTTCAATATTATATTAAAATTGGACAAGTCGTTTTTAAGCAGTGGTGGAAAAGGGGGGGCAGGGGTGGCGATTGCCNTAATGGAGGGAGTATCCCGGGCACCTATCTTCCACCATTGATTACCCTATAGTTATAAACCTCCAACAAACTCGGCCTGTAGCTCCTCTTTCAACAATTATTATAAATGTAACACATGACAACACAAAAACGTCTGCTTGAATCAATCAAGTTAAAATTTTACATACCCGTTTCAATAGCACTTCAGACGATTTATAAAGTTTTATTAAAAACGATACGTTAAAATGTAAGTAATTTGTAACCACTTTCTCTTTTTGATACATTTAGAACAGATTTAATGGATTAGTAATCTTTATCAATTCATAGTGATAGCACTCTTTGTTTTATAAAAAAAAGTATATAATTTCTTTGCTACTAAGAATAGATGGTTGCCTTTTTCCATCCTAAAATGTATAATTTAATATTTGCAGTTAACGGTAACGCGACCGTTGCACTCGAACGCATGAAGAGGTAAAGCTGTCCAACGATTTAACGATTAAAGGATTGGTAAAATAAATATGTAAACCAAATTTCAACCATATCTGTCAAATTTTACTTAAGTTATCGTCACACGCGTATCGTTACTGACAGAAAGACGGACTATATTAACGGCTAAGGGGCGTCAATAAAAGGCTTTTATCAACGTCCCTTAGCCGTTAATATAGTCCTTTTTAATAATGCAAATTCAAAGCTTTGATAGAATGTCAAATAATCCATATCTCAAATAATACAAGACATACGATTTTCAGTGCGTTGAAATTAGGAGAATCTGATTCATATTCCAAAACAGACACGAAAATTGAACAGTGTAGCTAACGCTAGATGGCCAAAATGAAAAAAGGTAAACTGATAGCGCACACAGGTTTTGGAGTCAGATACTTTATCGGAATGCTTAGGCCTTTATTATTACCAATTCACGTTTTTATCAGGGTGCAAGGACTGCCTTTTTTATAGCATTTGTTTCATTTTATAAAAAACCATTCCGCAATCAGAATATGTTAGTTAAGTGTAGGCAATATAATGCAAAATAAATTTGTGTTAAAGATGAGACCGTAGTGATATTTTTCAAACTCTTTTCTTAGATTTATTGTATGTGCAGAAAATCCTTTTTCAATTTAATTTAAAAAGAACAATCTGGCTGTAGGACACTTGGCTCTTGACCCCAGCACAATCTGTGATACTAGTAACATTCCTGTTGTCACCTAATTTTACATCAGCTATAGCTCAGACATATCTATCAGCGTATCTATCAGACATATATATCAGCTATATATCAGACATTTAATCAGCTATAGCTGATTAAATGTCTAAGGTAAGGGAATCCTCTAAGAAAGTAAAATATTGTTAGCCTGCTTCTCTTTAACTGCCAGAGACTGGCTAATACAAAGACTTTTGTAACTCTAAAGATTTTCACCTGCTAAAATACTATAAGTGCTTACTTGTTCTTCTGAAGATTGAGGAAAGTAATGGAGTCACCGAATCCATAGAAGGCATCATCTTGAATAGAAGAGATGTTGTTTGATCTTATATCAAGATGTCGAAGCCAGTGAAGTTTCCTCAAAGAGTCACTGGGTATCGTGTGCAAATGGTTATCACCCAGCCTCAAGTACTGCAGCTTATCTGAAAACAATCGAAGTACATCGATTATTAAATACTTATTGGGATAGAAATAAGCAATAAAGCAGCCCCTACAGGATCAAGCCACTTAATCAGAACATTGCGTCAAGCAATAGTGTCAAGCATGATTGATAGTATAGGAACTCGTTTGATGATTGAGTCAAGCCTTGACGGGGATTGATAGAAAGTTTGAATGAGTCAAGCGGCTTGATGGAGCGCCTGATAGTCTAGAGCAGTTTTGATCAAACATTCCGTCTTTCACCTGCTCGACATCCCAAATCCTGATTCGGAGCCATGGTATCTACACAATACTGATTTATTAAAGTACAGGAGGAGCAGTTCACAAGTCGAAAACTTCGCTACAAATGAGTGTTGAAAAGATTGATGGGATGCTTGATGCGCCCCATGGCGACTTGAAGGTCGTGTCAATTAGCTTGACGCGATGTTTTGATCAAGCGGGTTGATCGTATAGGGGCTGCTTAACACCTGAATAGTCTGAGGCAAAGTTGTGAAAACTGACACTCTACAATAGATGTATTGCTCAGGTTCAAGTTAAGTTCACATCTCTAGCCAGTCCTATCCACTAAACTCCTATTTCCACCTGGCTCCGCATCTATTCGCCGCTGATGCCACTTTCTATAAGAAGCTGGTTTAGATTAAAGTCATTGCTTGGGGACAGTTGTTTAATACTTTACATCAGTTTGGAATAATTTCACTGCTGTATTCTAAAGATTAACCTGAGTAATGACCATTTACTCAGAAATTTGACTGATCAACATACATTTCCTTACAATAATAGCAAAATAGTTTGCCATTTTTTGCGCCACATAGCTTTTGACTCCTATTATCAGAAAAATGGTCAAATGATATTATTTGGATCTGTTTTGATTCTCCGTGAGGTCGAACTTATTCATATTCAATATTGGCTTTTTAAAAAAACCATCCAAATTTCTTAAAATTTGAATGAATACATTTAAAGATGTATAGGTGCTTGAAAAAAAGAGTGTATGCAGAAGAGTAGTAAATTGAAATTAATTCGGGATTGACAATGAGCAAATTGTGGTCAATAATTAAAATCAAATAAGTATAGTTTTTAAAATATATGCTTTTAAAAAAATGTTGAACGACTTTTCCAAACCCGCTATACAGACTCAAGAGTTGTTCACATTTTAGTGCCAATAATGAAGGCCTAACTTCTTCGATTAGAAGCACCTCTAGTTCTGTTGACAACAGCTGCTTTGTAGTAAAGGTTATTTTTGAAGTGAAATTTCTTTGGCGACGGTAGAGTGAATTTTTTCATATAGTGAAATCGTCTAACGAAGTTTGCGATTCGCCCAAGTGTAACATTTTTACTGATTAATTGTTTTTATCTATTTAAAGACAGCAAATTAAAACAAACATTTATTTTTATTGGAATAAATGTGGTTGCCTTTTTTTAATTAAATTTCCCTTTTTCCATAACCAATATTCCATTTTCCATTTCTTAATACTGAAATAATAAATTCGTCAAAAAATAAAAATGAAAGAGAGCAATGCATTCTAGAACTAAGTTTCACTTCTAATGCAGAGCCTCACACATATTTTTTTCTTGTTAGCACTTAAAATGTGCCTCTTCTCCCTTCAACTACATTTAATATAGAAATGTGTTGCTTCCTACTAAACCCACAAAACACGGGGGGCTTTAGCCCCCCCAGAACTTTTGACCTACGATCGCCACTGGGGGGGGGGGGGGGGGGGGG
>KZ651362.1:517302-531294 GCA_001010745.2 Gerris buenoi
GATGTGGAACAGAAGCACGAGGAGCAGATCGCCCAAAAAAATCATTGGGTTCCCTTTTCTCTAGAGTGATAGATGAAATAAGATAAGTTCTTCAAAACGTATTTACAACTATAATATAATAACTACTATAAAAATGTTATATAAAGTACAAATAAAATAAGCATAAAATAAAATAAAATGTATAGGTAAAATAGCTATCATAGTAGATTCATAAATTTGAATGTAATAAATAAAATAAATAGTAATAATAATATTGAAAGAATAAATAATATCTACATAATATAAAAATAACGCATGTATTTAATAATAAAATCTATATTTTTTCATTACAATTAAATATTATAGGTACTTATATTTTTAAAGATAATAACAAAAACACATGCAAAAAACAATTAATAACAAAATAATTAAACAATTTTAGAGATAAACATGATACATACCTAGTACAAATAATGTAAAAAAAAAATTGAGTATACTTTTTTGTTCTTTTAAATAAATTCAGAATTTTGTCAGTTATTTGTGCTTTTGTAACCTAAAATTTATTTTTACATACATTTTGTAAAGATTTTTTAAAAAAAAAATTACTGAGAAAAAAAACTGTAAGGCTAATATCCTAGCGTTGCCATATGGCAACAGCCGAAATTTGGGGTAAGGAATTTTTAAAATTTTTTTAAAATATTTTTTCCATATTAAGGGACCCCTTAACAGACAAAATCCCTAGAAAACCCCAAAGAATTCTAAAAAAAAAAATAATTCGGGCAGTTAAGGGTTAATAAGTTTTTTTTGTCTAATGTCATGAAATAAATTTTAAATTATTTTAACTTTTATTTACTCTTTGTTACACTTTTATTTTACACCATTCATCATTGAAGCGAGCGTTTTACAATACATATATAGAATATTGAGAAAAAATGTTAATCAGGATGAGTTGATAGATAAAGAAGATGGTTGTAATCAGGACTGTTCCCTCAGACTCCGCCGGCTAAACTCCATTTAAAATATTATAAAATATATCACTTGATACACTGCTTGTATCAGGTTGAAATTATAGCCTGTTTCAATTGTACTTTAGACGATTTGAATGAAGTTTTATTAAAATCGTTAATTTAGAACGTAAGATATCAGTAAAAATGTTGTTTTCTCTATTTTAAACGTGTAGGTCCGTTTAACGTTTATTGCAATTTTTAACACTTTATAGAGGTGTCGGTGTTGGCTTTACTAAAAAAAATATATATATATTTGTCTCATTGAATAGATGAAGTTAGAATGTTTTCCCGCCCTAATATTCCAATTTTGCTTATGAAGCTTTCGTTTACGTGGGAGTTGCGCGCGAATGCTTGGGCGGATAACGTTTCCCATCGAATTCGTTCTGGGCATTGGTAAAATGAACATTTGAACCGAATCTCAACTAAATCGGTGATCTTTTTCTCAAGTTATCATCGGTCATCGGTCGGTTTCGTGACAGTCGTTATTTTCAGATTCACTCCCGGACTCCAGACGCTGCAGCGTAACGTAGACGCGCTGTAACGTACCATAAGGACCTTCGTTCCAATATGTTTGCAAATTAAAAGATTCATACTGCTAATGTAGCGGCACACTAGCCCCATATCATCCATTGCATATAAAGCTGTATATAATAAGCCCTGGAAGGCCATGTTCGAGCATGGACTGTCGCGCCATGGAGTTAGTTAGTTAGTAGGGAGTTTTGTAATAGTTTAATTTCAAGTCAGTTTTGGTAATGGTTGAAATTCATTAATGCGGTTTTGAAATTGTCTTCAACAGATAAAGGGAAGTGGAATGTCACTTTCTTTATGCCACATCTATAAAACTAATTTTTGCTTTCGAGCTTACCAAAGGTGACGGAAGTATTGTTATTCTTTAGATCTTTGTTATTCTTAGATTATTCTCAAGATCGATTATATTTTCGTTTCCTAATTTGAAATTTTCTCGATCCAAATATGTCTTAGGAACATTTAGGAACTTGATTAAAAACGCCCATAATTTACAAAAAAAAAAAACTTTTTGTTTTTAATGACATTTGGGTAGTATTTAGCCCGCGGATAGTGGGACAAATACATGGAAAAAAAGGAAGGGTGGAGAAAATATTTCTTTAATGGCCACAGTAATATGATTATTCACCGTAGTGTGGGCGTACGTCATTAATGATAAACGTGGGTTTCTATTAATAGGATTTGTCATTTTTTGATAGAGCCCACGCTTTTATTTTTAGTGACTGACGCATAAACATGCGTTTAGTAAGTTGAAGTTTATAAATCAGTAAATTAGTAAACATAGTTAAATTAATTGAGTGTAGAACTTTCCCGAAACACAGCCTTTGTCATGCATATTTGTCTTTAGCGTAAAGGTATATCTTTAACATCAATATATCGGGAGGGGAAGGGGAAGGGCTGAGGTAATACATGACCTACTCCGCTCTGAATATTACCAGGTGTATGCCAGAGGTTAAATCCCCGTCTACACTAAGATCAAAGCTATTGACTCGACCGTATATAATTAAAAAAGCCCAACCTTCCATGTAACGTACGCTTGTGGTAATATATATAATTTTAATAGAAAAAAATAACAACGTCATCCTAAATACATAATAGTAACTTTCAACTTAATATGGCCGATATAACCTAAAATAAAACACGAGGTTATCATAACCTTAAAATCACTCTTTTGCTAAATTAATTGTCTTGCTTTGATTTATAATCACAAAGATTAGAAACATAAAAAACGTAATAGCATAAACTACACGATTACTTTATTAAAAATTAATAATAATTCATAATGAAATAAGTGGATAAAGAAGAATTTTATAGGCAAGTGCAATCTGTAATTCGTAGGAGCCTATAAAATGTAATTTATGAACCCTACAACCGTACGGTGGGGAGCCAGCCCAGCATGGCCGTCTGGATTAAATAATTGCCAAGTCTGCTCGGTCATCAATTAATCAAAGGGCCACGAGGTTTTGAGTTCGATCGTGCCGTGATTCTCTGGTTTATATGATCACATACACTCGATATGGCGGTATATTGAACAGAAGTTTGATGTGTGAAGTGGTTGGAACTCTCTACCACGGGGATAGAAAAAAATGGGCCTAAAATAAGGGCAAGGTTCGAACACGTGGTCCTATATACCTGTCTAGTACTAATAGATTAAAAATGCATAATATAACCTTCACTGGCATGTAAGCAATATAATTTTTTACTAATATATCTGTATTATATACACATCGTATTTTAACGATAACTTTATTTTATTCAAAATTGAAAAGATATTTGTTTTTCAATTCTTTACGAAGTTGCAAATTATTGGTTCTTGATTATTATTATTTGATAAAGAAAATAGGCAGTGATAATTCCGTAAAACCGAATATTGCTTTTAAGCGTTAGGGTAGATTTGTCGTACTCCTATATTTATCAAGTTTATCAGCAATGTATCTACTCCATAACAAATTAATATTACCCTTTAATTCATAAGCTCATTGCAATGCCTCACACTGACGATAACGTAGGGCTGTGACAGTGATGGAGAGGGGCGCATGTATAGTAGTGAATTTGCATTGTGATCCTTCCGCAGATTGAAGAGTAAACCTAGTGGGGGTCAGAGCCCCTAGTTTTTATTAAAATAGTTTAATGATCATTATTATTTTTGATATCATCATATAAATCGTCTGTAGTAAATATATGTATTGCATATTTAACGTCTTGGTATTTTTCATAATTTGTAATCTATTGCTATTTTACTAAGGATTGCCAGCACCTTTAAAAAGTTTTTACTATTTTTACGTTCCATATAACGTATTTATTCCCGATCAACATCATAGGTTATTAGGACGGGGATCTGGCTTCTTTACTAATCCTCACGATGAGATCATCAGTGTGAAACATGTCTCACCTCTCTGGGATTCGAACTTACGACTGGTGTATATACAGGCAATACTGAAGCCAATCCTACTACCTGGCTTTAACCAAACTATGTAGTAAATTAAGCCAATGCCTATGATACTCTCCCTGCATTATCCCCCTCAGTTTTTTTTTACTAGGGGAGTAACAATCTAAAGAAGTGCCTTGAAGCCTTAGGGTTTAGATTAGATCTAAATCTCAAATAATTTTAACTCCGACATTTCGTTTCACTGGCTAAAGCATTATAATGAAGCTGATATAATTAGTAGAATTTTCTCTCAGTACCCACCACTAGCATCGCCTTCTATCACCAATTATTTGAGTCACATTTTTATTCACTATGTCTCATCTATCTATTTTAAGTTCTTCCTATAATGCAGAAGTAGGATCTCTTCAATTTAATACGTAAAAATCCTTTTTAGTTTTATCTTCGTGGTTATTCATTAAAACAGAAATTTGTTATAATAACTTAAGATAACGAAGTAACTTACTTGTCAAGGCCCTTGAAAGCTTCGGGCTCAATGTTGGTAAGTTTGTTCTCGTAGAGTGTTAGTATTTCCAAAGTGTCAAGTCCTTCGAAGGCTTTGTTATGGATGACAGAGATCTTGTTATGATTCAAGTTCAAGATGAGGAGATGATGGAGATTCTTGAAAGCAGCTGATGGTACCATTGACAGAACATTCTGACTTAGATCAAGCTGTGTAAGTCCTTTACCTTAAAAATATAACATATCAATCATTAGTGAAATTTACCATATGAAGTCAAGAGTTTTTAACAAATAAGTAAATTTTTTAAAAATCAGAAGAGTACTTTACAGTCTGTGCCAAACGAGAGTTAGTGCGTTGACAGCGCTGGAAAAACTAGCAAATGGGGTGGGGAGCCAATGAGAGCTCAATATTTTCCATCTGGATAACCATATAAGGTAAATGTAGTAATAAAGTGGCTTTATTTTTTCCCTCAGAGGTTGGCCAATCTGTTCGTCACTCGATTTCCCACGCTGTCAACGCACTAACTCTCGTTTGGCACAGACTGTAGGTTACGATGTAAGTTTTATCACCTGTTGAACACATTTTGAATATTTTCAAATTATAAATCGATTAAATTAGATAGCTTGGAATTTAAAATTCAGTATGACTGTGTATAAGAAAAAAAATTTGTTCGAGTTTTGTCACAACAATGTTTTCTACTATTTTAAATTTGTAATGAGCAAAAGAAAGCTCTTTATATATTCCAAATTTAAAAGTGTTTTTTATACTTTGTATTCATTAAATAGTCAAAAATTTTCTGTTTCTTTCTACTTTCCTCTTTAATTATAATGTATTTTGGACTATAATGTTCTTCAAATTTTCCTCTACTTTTGAGTTTAAGTCTGTTGCTTTAATTAACAAAATTATTTATTTAGAACATTTACCTAATTATATAGCTTAAACGCAAAACATTCAGTGGATTGGACATTTGAAATAAATATGTAATATATGTATCTTTTTTAATACAGTTTTTTTTTGTTTGGCCATTAAATATCCATGACATTCGAATATGCGATCGTTCAAGGGTTATTCTCATAAACCCGAGCTTTGATGTGACCTCAAAGAAAGAAGTCTACTGGTGTTTATGTCACGGTCACCGTTCCGCGAGTGTTCTTGAAATTTATCCTTAGATTACAAAGGACTTGTTATCACGTTATCAAACACGATCTCTTGGTTCAAAAGTGAGCGTCCTGGCGATTTCTGATCAGCCACTGAGCCCTTCGCTTCAAAATTTTGGATTTTTTTGTGTATCGCACTCACAGTTGGGGCTTGATTACGACCTATTATTGCACGAAGGCTCCACATAGTTGTTGTCCCACTTGCTCCATTCAGGTAATGTGTCTTAATCAAAATTCGTTTCTCAAGACTTAAAGGGTTTATGACAACCGTAACAACAACCAACAGTAAGAACCGACAGTAAAAACAATAAAAAGTTTTACCACCAGTCAAAAGTATGGCTATTTCAAATAGGAGAAATTGTAGATGATAAAAATGATAACATCAATGCTACCAACAAAATAAAAAAAAATGGTGCGCGATTCAAATTTTTCCATGTTTATATAACACCCTATAAGTATATACGCTTTGAAAATAACATGCTTTGTCATCAAAAATCTGTTAAAGTAGGTAGTCAGAAAGTAAAATAAAATCGTGTAGTAAAAATATAAGCAGAGTAAATGTTAAAAAAGTTTATCTTGGTTTAGTGTTTTTTGTTTTTTTTAATCGCCATAAATTATTTTTACTTTAAAATTATAATTAATTAAAGACTTAGTTTTGGTGTTACATTTTGTTTCTCATGATTAATGACATAAGTTTCCATATCTTTTTAGAATTTATTAAAAATATCGTGACAACTTAATATAAAGATATTAATTTAAAATATAAAATGTTGCGTAATTTCATTATATCTTTCAATTTAATTAGAGAGTATAATGGATTATTTTTATGATTTATAAATTTGTTTTTCAATGTTACAGTGCTGAATGCAATAACACATTATTTCGCTTTTGCTGCATCCTATACTAACTGTTTATATTAAGAGCGACAAAAAGGGCAATTGCGAAGAAGGGAAAAGTACGGGAAACACGTTTTGCAGTCGTTTCTAATGGAGTAGCTTACTCTCTAATAATATTGAAACCATCCTTTAACATCCCTTCGAGAGCAATTTGATCCCATGTATATAAATGCGGAGTGTGTAGTCAGTGAATTCCCTAGGATGGGATCGGTAGCGCACTTAGTATTCATGAGCTTTGACCTGGGACCCTCGATTATCTTAAATAGTCCGTCGGATATCCTCAACTTGTTAAAATTGAGGATATCCTCAGCTTGTGAAAATTGAAGCAGGTCAGTTTCTCCGTTTAAATAAATACGTTTAATAGAGAATTTTAGCTTAACCGACATTTAAGTAGACCAACTACCTTCTCGTCTATACAATGGAAAATTACAATTTTGACCTTTATTCTAGAGAGAAAGAGAAAAAAATTAAGCACCATAAAATTGAGTTGCAACTATTAAACACCAATTTGGAATAGTTATTTTCTCCTATACAATCTTTTTAGAAACAATTTCAAAAGTGAAGCAATAAAAGCTGGCTTCTATAAGTTTTAACTGTAGCTACTGGTAACTCCTATTGGATAACTCCTTTTACCAAGAAGTAAAACTTGAAAAAATAAACCTTCAGTCATCCAACTTCTATTTTAATGAAAGCAATCCATTTTTTTTTCTTAGTATCGAGTAGGTAGCTTATTTGAAGGATATAATAAACAACTATATTGTGCACGGGTTGAATTAAAATAACGCTAGAACTCTTCTAGGAATTTCTTTTATAATATATTGTCAGAATTCTTCTAATATAGTTCGATTCAAGGGGTTCTTCAATTTTATGGCCTGTATTAGAAGATAAAGAAACTCTTTAGAGCGTTATCTTTAAGTGTTTCTTTATCCATGATATAAAAACAAAAAGATGCAGAAAGCAAGATGAGAGACTTAGTTATAACTAAGAAAAAGATACAAACAACTGCATTCCGTGTTCACATAATAATTAAAATCTGAAACAATTATGACCAATACACTACGGTAAACTATCTGACTTCAAAACCTACTACCAACGTGCAACGCAACCAATTGCCTGCTTTCACTGAGGTCATCCTGCTTTAACTAATCTGAAATTTTTGAGCCTGTTTTTGGAATCAGTTTCTGGCTTATTCTTGTAACCGCACTTGTCACGGAAAATCACTTGATCATGTATCTGAAATTTTCAATCTGCTGCCTTACCTATGTCACGTTTACATTTTCACTCATTTTTGCGTTAGTTAGATACTATTTTAGAATTGCATCCGAAATCTTTGTTAATTTTGTTTTGAATTTGATGTTTTTATTGATACCTATTTTTATTTGTTTTACTGCATTATTATTTTGTTGCGTTACCTAGATAATTTTTCCGACATCTTTGTTTAGATGTTGCCTTGTTAATATTTTTGATATCTTTGTTTAGTTATGTTATCTTGATAATGGCTTTGCTATCACTGATTCGTTGTGTTACCTCGGCTATGTTTATGACATTATCGTTTAGTTTTGTAACTTCAATATTATTTCCAACATCTTAAGTTTATTCTCTTATACGTAGTATATATTAGGTACGTGAAATTATCGTGATGTCACGAAATTTGATTTTGTGATATTGCTAAGCGGCTTCAGCGGCCCACCCTCGATCAATAGTATTGTCAATATACAAAAGTGTTGTCAATACTATTGACCGTGTGCGGAGTTGGTATTGATTTAAAAAAAAAAAAAAATAGTAGGTATAGATAAAATTGTTTTATTGAATTGCATATTGTCAATAGTATTTTCAATAATATTATTGACACAGTTATTGATCGTGTGCGGGGGGCTTTGAGGTCACAGATATCCAAAAAACTGGATTTTAAAAATGTCGGTCGGTCGTTCCATTCTGTTTCTGTCTGTGCTGAGACGTTGAGCCTAAACTAAAGGCTTAATTTTGTTAAAGCTTGGTACACAGGTACTGAAGCATCATACCCTGAGGTGAAATCAAGATAAGAATTTTAGCTCCAAATTTTGGGGCGCTACTTCCAAAATCGCTGAAAAAATTATCCCGACATTTTGATTAAAATTTCCATATAATGCAAATATAATAATATTTTCATGGGAAAAATATAGTCCTCGTGATAATGATGAAAATAGTTCTTAAGATACTTTTAAGATGTAGATATAAATAAATGTTTGTTTGTGCACAATTCCAAGAAAACATGTGGACGCAGAAAGTTGAAACTTATATGGGACCAACAATATGCGAATTATGACCTACCATCCAAAATTCATTTAAAATTGGATGAGTAGTTTTTTAAGATATGGTGGTTCGCAAAAAATAAGCGATAGACCGACAGATGGACTTCTGTCTTGGGTTTTTTAAAATCGGAGACAAATATTTTGCTGTTCATAACGATCACATAGCATTGGTTACCTTCGGTAAGATTGGATGCAATAAAAATAGACTTCCAATTAGTGTGGCACATAGCTTCCTCGCATTCTATCCCGTATTTTATTCAAAAGCCCCAGATTATTTTGAACCGTTTGTGCTCTTTAAGTTATGCTAAATTGATACTTTAATTCATGTAAAAAATCCAAATAATTTTGACACATTAAAAAAACCAGGGATACAAACAAATTAAAGCATAAAATCAATAAAGCACGTGATAGGATCCGAAGAAGCTATGTGCCACATCAATTGGCAGTCTATTTAACATGAATTTAAGTATCAACTAAGCAAGGGTAAAAAACGTCAATTTATCGGACCGATGTTTTTCCCATAGTTTTTGTCTATTCTTATTACTCCAGAAAATAAGTCGAAGGATAAAGTATCATACGATCTAAGGCTAAAATTTAGCGTCGAAGCTGCTAAAAATGTTCTTAACGCGTTAAAATATTAAATTTGTTTAAAAATAAATTTTAAAGTGTTAAATTGTTAAATTGTTAACTGAATCAACATTTAAAGCTTCAACAATATGAGATTATGCATCACTCGAGGAGTAGATATCAAGTCTCAACGGAGATATCAAGATAACTGTATTGAGTTAACTGTCAGGTGATTTGAAATGGTGTGAATTTGATTTAGTTTCAGCCCCAAGGGTTGTTAGAAGCAAACTTCTGTTAGTCAGCTGTCAATTTGTCTCTCATCACTTAATGAATGCATTGTGCGGATTACAATGCTTATGCAGTCAGCTGGAACAAACTGATGGGTAACTTATTTATCTTTCATGAATAATACATATATGTTTATATTTCGTTAATTTAATTAATTAATGTTGGTAATTTCTATAAGTTAGAATGAAATCTGCCCCTTTTTATATTTTTAGTCTTCATTAAAAGAAATATTAAGAAGAAAGGAGGGGAAATCTGCCTTACGAATAAGTTGCGGAAACGAAGCATTCATGGACAGTAATTCAAGTTAAATTCAAAGTGGAGAATCTTTGCAATTAATGAACTTGTACGAAATGACAAATTGATAAACCCACTTAATAGTTTTTTATGTACATGGAGCAGTAAGGGCATTGTTACAGGCTGAGGGCGAAGTTTGAAAGCACGAGTGCGTTTAACACCCGAGGCCTGTCATGTCACTTACTGCTCGTGGTGCGTACACTATTTTATCGCCCACCACATGTAAACTAATTACTAAACATGCAAACTATTTTGCCGTAATCTTCAAAGGAATAAATGCATATTAAGGTTTCATAAATACCAAAATAAACTGCAGTTACAAAAATATTGATTGTTATTAATTGAACATCTGACGCTGAGAACTACTAGCGCTTCCTGCACGCCGCGGCCAGGAAGCGGCCGCTTCTCGAACTAGCAACCCTGTAAAGATAAAGCATGCACTTTTTACAGGCCCCAGGGCTGTAAAATGGAACTTTACCGACCGCTCAGGATAGGAATGTTTACAAGTGGTGGGTGATAAAATTATTTAACGCTCCTTTAGGCTAAGAAATATAATGAAAGGTATTTGACTTACCCATAGAAGAGAGAGACGATTCCTCGACAAGTGCCAAGCTGCTGTTGTGCACGGTCAGGTGTCTGATGTCTATTCCGAGAAAGACGAAAGACTGAAGCTTGGGAAGGTTGTTATGCCTGAGTTTCAGGTAGAAGACTACGATGTTGGGCCGTCCCTTGAGAACGGTAAGCGCTTTGGTGATGTGATAGTTGTCGGTGAACTCGCACATGACGTCGAGACCCGACTTCTTGACTTGGCACAGACAGGGGTTGATCTCCTGGGCGGCGGGACACTGCGAGGATGGGCCGACCTGTCCCAGGACGGGGCTGCACAACCACAGAACTAACCAAACCAACCAAACCATCTCTGGTTTCCCTTTATCTCCTCTTCTAATATCAGGCCAGACCGGCTTCCATCCTTTCTCACTCCACGCTCCCTTTTTACCTGGAACAATAAAAAAAAATCCAGTCAATCATAATTTGAAAACACAAAGATCAAATACATTAGAAGAGGGTATATTGTAAAATGCATGAAATTAAAATTTAAAAAAGATAGGGGAGCCAGGGTGACCAAGCGTCTTAAGGCGCTCGCTCAGCTATCAATGAGTCGAGGCAACTCAAGGTCGTGGGTTCGATCCCGTGCCATGATACTTTGATTTGCATCAATGAATCGCGGACGGTGCAGGGCGAGGGACACCCCCTATGGGGCACTCTTCCTCCACACTTAGACGCATGCTTATATAGCTTACTAAATACCACACCACACTCGCTTCGGCGGTACAATGTACAAATGTATGATGTGTGAAAGTAGCTGGAACTCTACGGGGCGTAAAAAGGGCCTAAGTGATGGCCAAATTGCAAGATTCGAACAAGTGGTTCGACCTACCCAAAGTCCTACCAGATTTTTCTAGCAGCTGGTTTATTGAGCGGCACAAAGAGTTATAGCAAACGTGAAATGAAACATACTTTTGTGTAAATTTACTGCATATGAATATATATATTTCGCTTAGGAGAAAAATAAAAGAAAACCATTAAGTTGGGTAATAGTGAAACATATCATGGACGACAAAGAAGAAGAGTATTTGTTAAGCTAAGGGTAGCAAAATAGTTATCTATAGGTTTTTATAAAGAAAGGACGAGATTTATTTTAAAATAATTATTAGCAAACACTTAAATAGAAGAGGAGAGCTTATCATTTGGCTGTTAATGATTCGCACTTATATATCTATTAGACAGTGAAAATCATTCTTCCAAACGGCTCAATGATTAAAGCATACCAACGTAAATTTAAGGAATTTGAGGTTCCATTCGCAGTGACGAGGGCATTTTCTCTGTTTTTTCATTTCCCTTTAGGAATAATAGTAATGTTTGGTCATTAATTTGGCATAAGCAGAGAAGTTCGTCAACCACGAGTGAAGTTCATTCCCTATGTCCAACATTGATATCTTTTCTTATCTTCTGATGCCTTAGGATTAACTTTATTTAATGCACTAGATGCTGAAACTCAAAGCCTTCCTTATAAAGAATTTTGCATCAAAATTAAGAATTTTCTGTTATTAAACCCTTTGTATAATATAAGTGACTTTTTAACTTCCAACTGTGATACACATACATGTCCTATTTATAAGCTTTAATTTAGTTTTTCTAGTAATTTGTTTATTTTTTAATTCAATTTTTAGATTAATTATTTTAATGTTGTTTCTGTGATATGTATATGCTTCATGTTTGTGATGTTTCTTACCTTTTTTATTTATTTTTGATTGTATGACGCTATTACACCTAAATGTACTATACGTGCCTGGTTAAAAAATAAAGATATTTATTTATTTATTTATTTACTTAGCAGGAAATTTCAAGCATAAAACCAAAACATCCCTTTTTATTTGCATTTTTAGGTGATCAAATAAATTTGTTAATATTTCCACATCCACGAGCAAACGGTACACCATATTATACTTGAAAGGTCAAATTTCGGGTACCATATCGTGAGCTAGAAGTAGAACAGGGAGGATGAACCACTTACATACGAATCTAGCAATTAGGCCACTTATTTGGAACATGTTGTAGTAATCCCGTATAGAGTTCAGTAATTTCTCATGCTAAAGTGTAAATTGCCACACACCAAAGAATGGCCGAAGCGAATTAGATGTGCACTAAAGTAAACCAAGTAAATCAAAAGTTCCTGAGTGACAATTCCCTGATATCAAGGACCCCTGTTTTTATCATGCTGAATCAAGGTTTATCGATCTTAAGCTTATTATGATCCATAAAAAAATGTTACACTTTGCTATCTGTTACAGTCTTCTTTAAAACCCTACGAAGATAAATGGTTCTTACAGGTACGGTTAAGCGAAACGATTAATCTAATCTTGTTTTTATTGGAAGTGGCTGTTGGTTTTTTTGTCTTAATTATATAATGGTTTGGATATAGTTGGCAGAGTGCCTTGAACCCCAAGGGTATTGGATTGATAGCCCTGGTTGATAGCGTCTGTAAAGCCCCCACCGCTGTATAAACTTAAAAACTTCCCTCTATAAAAGGAGCTGAAGTAGACCCTAATATGTAGACTGATAAATCTACTAACTTTAGCTTTCCAACATCTCGCTTTGAATCGATTCTAATTATTATTGAATATTTTATTTGTTAACGCATTTTATGACTGCGAGTAAAGTTCAAAGATATTAAAAGGATCCGAGGGAGAAAAAAGTGGATCCAACTTAGAATACAGCAGGGGGTGCTTTCAAGCGGCAAAACCTACCAAACCAGTAGATTGCTATCAATAATTTCCATTTTGTCTCCTGACAGTTTATTACTGTTATCACCATTATCTATGGCTTTTAATAGTCCATTATCTTTGTACATTTTGTTTTATAATTATTAGACTATTTCGTCATTTCATTTTATATTTTTTATCTTATCAAAGGTTTGTTCCAACCACACTTCAAACTAGTTTGAAACTGTCCGACGCCTGCGCATCGGACTAAAATTAAACTCCAGTTGCTAATGCACATGCGTCGGACATTTTCAAACTAGTTTGAAGTGTTGTTGGAACAAACCTCAATTTTTTTATGATATTTTTGATAAAAATAAATTTTATGGCCTTTATAATAAATTGCATCACATAAATATTTACTTAGCGTATTACTAGCGTTATTACTTTAAACTTATTCTAGTTCTTTGTCTATTGCTATTATATAATGAAACATTGTTTACACCCTCTACCTATTGCTGACAGTGTAAACAGTGTGCTTTCTTTTTATTACAACAATTTATCTTAGAAATTATGTATATTGCGTTCACTTATTACAATAAAACCATTGTTTCGCTCCTTTAACTAACTATGTAGGGGCCGGCGTGGCCGAGTGGATAACATCCTCGGCTCTGAAACCAAGGTCTGAAACCCGACGTGAGTTCGAATCCCGGAGGGGTCAGACATGTTTCACACTGATGATCTCATCGAGTAGATGAGTAAAGTGGTCGGATAACCCCCCGTCCTGTAATGACCCAATGAGCAGTCGAACGGGACTAAACACCCAAAGAAAAAAAAAAA
>KZ651362.1:531444-552665 GCA_001010745.2 Gerris buenoi
CCCCCCCCCAAAAAAAAACTATGTCAGAGCCATGGCATTTTCTTTGTTGTTTTTCATTGAAATTCAGATTTATTACGTCTACCACTAACAAACTTTTTGGTATAATACTATTTGGTATTTTGGGCTAGATTGTTCGAGTTAGGACTGGAGGGATTATCAGGAGCGACAAACGACTTGATGTTAACTTAAGATGAACAGGCAGTGAAAGCAAAACTGCGAAACAAAATATAAATTGAAATGCGGAAACATTATTCTCTTATGTAGATAATGAGGACAGTTTTACAGACATTTAAATCAGACAGATTTATCGACGTTTACGAAAGTTGTGATTAAACCGAAATAATTATTATGTTGTACCTTGAAGAATGGAATAATTATTACAGTAGAACCTAGCTTACACGACCCTCAATTAAAAGTGAAATTTTCAAATCCCCTTGAGATTGCCGTAACACATAATGTTAAATTAACCTCTATAACACGACTATCATTATCCAAACAACCTAAATAACACGGATTTTTTTCCAATTCACAGCATAACTCAGAACCTCTGTAAAAGGCGTTTTGAGAAGTCAACCTCTATAACGCGACTCTATACAGGAATGGGTCGACCTTGAACAAATCGACTTGAAAACTCCACCCCACCCCGCTCCCAACATTCTATTCACCTCTATTAACCTCCTTGATAACACGACCCTCAACAAAAACACATAACCTTGATAACACGACCCTCAACAAAAACACATAACCTTGATAACACGACCCTCAACAAAAAGAGCACCTCGATAACAAGACTGTCTACTTAATCCCCTTGAGACACTTCTTATCGAGGTTCTAATGTATTTACTATAACTTTTCATTTTAGTTTTAAACTGATCCTCGATATCTACAATTTTAATTTAATGCACGATCAATATCCATATACATATCTTATTTCAGGCAAGCAAAATAATCTCTAGCTTAACAAATATTTCAACCTCATTTGAATCCAACGTTAAATTTAGTACTCTTCCTTGTTCAATAATGTATAAATTGAATTGGTATATGAACGAGATTTAATCTATAGTCGCTCTACCATTAGAGTTAACGCATGACAGCTGTCAGGGATACTAGCCACTCCCAACAGACATGGTATGGGCTCTCCACTCCCTACAGACATAGTATGGGCTCTACACTCCCTACTGACATGGTATGGGCTCTGTGTTGCTCCCGCAATGCTTTGTTATACTCACCCTTCTAAACAAACATTAGAAACGATTTCTCTTGTAACAACGTACGATATGGTGTATCATTATTATTTAACCGTTATCAAGCAGGGTTGGGTTTTGATTGTTATCCCAAATGTGTTATGGAAGAAGGCAGTCTGCTCTCTCTGTTATCAATTTATCTTAGTTAATAGTAAATCCCTGTTGGGTAAACGTTAACTTGATACGGACTGTTTCATTTCGTTTTAGATCCCTCTGCATAGAATAATTCTCATTATGTAAATTTAGAGATGGGGAAAACAAATCTCTTCCTCTCTGTCATTGCAAATACAAAAGCACTCGTGTACATATTGTACTTTTGAAAGTGTCTAAATGGTGTTTAAATGAAACCGAAACCGTTGACCCTAAAGGGTTATTCAATTCTCTCAATTTGTTCCTTTTTTTCAACCTTGTAACTTAATAATCTAAAGTCCGTTTACTCACTCAAGTTTTACCGAAAGCTTAATTACGCATACTGGCTTGAGTGCGGAAGCAAAACGAAAAGACTGTAACTCGTGCAAACCGTAAAACCGTAGCCAGCGTAAAAGTCGGCATGCTTGAAATATTAAACTCGTTTTTAGGCGGTATTAATTTTATGTTTAGACAGAGTAAGCTATGCATGTATACATTTTTCGTATGCTCTGAGTTCGTTGAAGGTTGCGTTACCACAAATAATGTTTATAAAACCCTGTAAAAATGTCTACTCAGGAGAATTTGTAGCAGAATTAATTGGTCTTTGCATGTCATTGTTCAGCTCTTTATAAAATCACTCCTTATAAAAGAGACGGTGGAAATTAATATGAGAATATCTTTGCGCTACATAAGACAAATCATCAGAATTTATTAAACATCGGATGAGTATACTTTTAAAGTTTTAGGTGATAATAAAAAAAAAGGATTTATACGCACGAAGAAGAGAAGCAAACAGGGGCAGAAAGTTTAAATGTATAAGGGATTTACATAATGACCTACAACCACAATTTTATTTATATCGAACAAAACAAGCAGTTTTTAAAATATTTATGTCGAATCCCAAAAATTCTAAGTAGACCGACAGACAGTCACAAATGACTAAAAATCGTATTTCAGTCATGGAATTTTTTTATCGGAGACATAAAAAAGTTTCATTCTTCTGAACGAACATATAGCTCTAGTTACCTTCGGTAAGCTAGGAAGTTTATATTTTAATCATTCGAAACAGAAAATTACAGAAAAGAGTTTTGTCTCAAATAAACGTTGTGTAAGATCTTTCTTTGTACCGAGGGGAATCCACTCGGTGTTCCCTGTGTAAGGTAAATTTCCGAACTCAACAAGTGAAAGAAGTGCCGTGGGACAACAGTAATAGCTTCGTATCAGTGCAGTTGTCGTACGATGCGTACGAGTTTGCATATAATAGAATGGAAACCAGTGGTACTACTGGGTGATTATGAGGTCCAATATGAAACCATGGAATTCAGTGTTGTTTCTGTCGCATCGCGATACTTGTTTCTGTCCTTTGTCGCTTAAGCAGTTCGTTTAATCTGCTATTTTTCCAAAACTTGCTGTAGTCCTATTAATGCCATTTGAGTTACTCCCATTTACTGTAAATTTAAGTTTCAACAAATTTACTATAGTTATTTTATGAGGTGATATGAAGATAGCTTAAACATTTGATTTTTTTTTTTTTTTTTTTTTTTTTTTTTTTTTTTTTTTTATATCCATCATGTGTGGATAACGCTAATTAGGCATTATAAATAGAAAAGTGGTAAGGTTCCAAAAAGGTTAGCGAAATAATTTTCCATTAACTTCAATTTATATAGGTATATATTTTTGGGTACTTCTTTAGATTATTACTCCCTTATATTGTTTTAGAATAAAAATGACTTTGATTAAATAACTATTAAGACTAAGGAATGTTTAATCCAATGCTCTTTGGGACACAGGAATATCACACTTCTGTTTTTATAAGGGGAGTAACAATCTAAAGAAGTGCCTATTTTTGTAAACGGTTATTCATAATTTTTTCATATACATTATGGGAACCTCTACACCTGAGAGGAGGTAATGGATAATTAAGAACTTAAGTGCATGTACTTTCGCCAGAGTACAAAAAAAAAAATTCAATCTAATTGTAACACTTCAGGAATGTCCAATTGAAGATACGTTTGTAAATCATCATTTATATGATGATTAAGATATTGAGTGATGATTTGGGATTGAGACAATACACGTGTCTATGTAAAGCATCAATATTAATGATCTTTATTATTTTATTTTATTTATTATAGTGATTTTTTTGTTAAACAAAAAAAACAAAAAAAATCTCATCAGATAATAAAGATAAATTTGACAATTTTATTGCAATTCAACAATAACATAAAATAACCAGACTCGTAAAGAAAGGCACTTAAGACGAAGCGACAACTTCGTCACACTGAAAAAAGTAGATTAAACCCGTATTTTATACGTACAATGTAGGTTTAGTATCCAATAAATAATATGCTTGGAAATGGCTGATTTTTAACGTTAACAAATAAATGATTTTATTTTGTTCATTGCTAATGCAGGTCAAATGAATCAATAATTAATTAAACATCTATCGAGGATGAATGATTAACAACATAAAAATAAATACATTAAATATTTATGTGTAGTTAAAATAAATTTAAGACAAAAAACATTTAGTTATTATAACTAATAACTATGTGAATATCGACAGTGTAATAAAGTAAATTAAATGTTTTTGTTAGCGAGCAATAGTTAATTATAAAAAACAATAATAAAAAAAAGTATTAATTTTAAATTCTGTTATCAATACCATTCTTGTTTTATACATTAAAATAGGAAATATATTTTGTTATTCACTATTTATTGACTTACATTCAGTACCGCTTCCCTATACCGTTTTTAGGAAGTAGCGGCCCTAAATTTATAGCTAAAAACGTATATGAGAAATTAAAAAATTATTGGCACGTATATCGGACCATATTGCTATACTTGAAAACTGGGGGGTCGCAAATTCAAGCAGTAGTATTTCTGGTCGCGTGTTCTGAGCGATATTTATATGATTTGTGAATCACCGCGACTATTTGTCGCTACGATAGTGTGTGAAATGTTTCCCCTGTGACGCAGCACTAAATTAATTAATTTAATATCAACCCTGAACTAATATATCAAATATATTATTTTTATTAACTGTTGTTATTTATTATATGCATAAAACTTATTGTTTAAAAAAAGGGGAAATAATTACAAGATATAAAGAACTTTTTATATACTACGTTTTTAATTCAATTAATTCATTTTTTATTTACTTGGTTTACTTATTATTTTTTGCTGTCATTCAATGTTTACCTCTCAAAAAAAATCTTATATATGAAATCTGTCAAAATGAAGGATTGTAAATATTGGGGATATGACAAAACAAATAAAATAACATGCGGATTTTTTCCGAACTAACTTTCCATGCAGCAAATTTGCTGAAAACGAATTAAATTCTGCTGAAAAATTACTAAAAGCATTAAAATAATGCATTGTCATCGTGTTCTGAGCTGTTCTGAAAGTTTCAAATGTCTAGCTACTCGGGATGTTAGTTAAAATTCGATTGCAAGATTTGTACCGGACAAACAAACAAACATACAAACAAGAAACCAAGTTAATAAAAACGTAGTAAAAATAGGCATTAAGTCAATCCAGAAAACGACACAGGTTAACATACATTTTAAATAACAAGATATAACTTAATAAAGATCAGTAAATCAAAACAAGAAGTTACTAAAAGCAGATCAATAAATTATCATTTTCCTACAGTTCACCGATAAAGTGGTTGTAATCGCACTCAAAATAGTACGCAAAACAGATTATTCCAGCACTTACAACTTTACCGAACTCCAGTGTGTGTCCGTTCCAGTGAGTCGTGTCCAACTTACGAACATAAAGAACTTAAATCTAAACAAAGATCATATAACTTGGTGAGTAGGCTTCCGCGGGTAGACTCGTAATAAACAGCTTGGTTTCCGATTAAATCCACGTCACGAAGGGGATGAAGTCCGATGTTTCGCTTCCACTGCTGTTAGCATCTTAAGGGGTTTAGTGCATAGTGGTGTTGACTCGAAGCATATCGAGTATATCCTGGGTTTGCTTTGAGTCAACACCACGATGCACCACACCCCTGAAGGTGCTTCCAGTAGTGGAAGCGAAACGTCGGGCTTCATCCCCTTCGAGACGCGGATATCACCGGAATACCAATCTGTTTATTAAAGATTAAAAATAATCCAAATTATAATAATAATAACAATACTACTACATGATTTAAAAACTATATATCAAATGTAAAAATATAAAAAAGTAAAGATAGACAATCTAAAAAAAAGAATCAAATGTGATCAGTAAGTGTTATGATGAAAAATAATAACTGCGAGCTTCTTCAGGTTTGCTCAAGCAAAAAAAGCAACACTGGCTATAAAAAGAACATCTGGTTGGTGGAGTTGATATTGTAAAATAAATTTAAATATATCATAAAGAACTAAACATAACTAAATAATGAGTATTAAATCAAATACCTAATATTTTTAACAAGTGTGTAAATAATCTAAAATAATATTTCAATTTTCTTTGATTGTTCGTGACTATCTATTTATCTATTATTTTATTTATTTATTTTTTAAATCAAGGTTTTCATTGCAATGTTAAAAAGTAAAAAAGTTATATTTTGTTTTCTTGTTTTGTTGTTATAACTCAAGGTTTTTATTATTTCTCTAATAATAAAAAAAAATATATCAAAGGCAGAAAGAGAGAAAGTTAAAAATAAATAAATAAAATGAAAGATGAAAATAGAGTTAAGTTTTGCGGGTTCGAGAGAGGAAACCAGGTTCATTTATCACTTTCACACTCAATCCATCTTTTACTTGTTTTTTTTTCTCCCTGTTTTTCATTGTTTTCCTGTGTTTTGTGTGGGGGGTTCTCTTTATTTCCTTTTCACAGTATCATGGAACAAGGGGGTGAGCTGTGGAAATCCATTATTGCTACACGGTTCTCTTTTTTTCTTTTTAATAAATCGAAATGCAAGACGAGGCAACTGTAAGGTTATAGAGAGGAAAGAACACCGGCACGAAACCAAAAAGTAACGAAAAGTTAGTAAAAGATGAAAGTAAAGAATATTATTCTTGATATATCTACTAAAAGGTATAAGAGCAGCTTAAAATGGTATAAGAGAAATCTTTGGAAATTATATTTCTTAACTAGGGAGAAATAATATAAAAAAACAAAGTTAAAAACTTGGTTTCAGCAAAAGAAAACGTGAACTGGAAGAAGAATCATGTGAGATGTCGGAATAAAAATCTTTCTCAACTTTCTTTCTTTCCCTTATCATATATCAAGAGATTACTTTCGAACTTCATACGTAACTTCTAATCAAAGTTAAAAAAAAAACTATATTTTTATACTTTAAATAGAGAGATCAAGGTATGTAGCAAAACTTTCAATGGATTTATCTAATACTAATAGATCTTCGGGAGGAAAACTGCGTTATAGATTTTGTAAATCTCTGACGTTTTATTTGCATTGTAGGACTAATTCTCAGGCAGAGTTTACGCTGAGAAAGAATTAGTTCGCAAAATTATTCATAAGCAATCTTTAATACTCGTAGATTTTCCTCTGCTGTAGGAAATATGTAGAAAACATGATTTCTCTATGTATTCAACAACAAATAAACGGAAAAAAAAAATCTTGTCTAATAATTACTCTCTGTGGCCATAAACAAGCACGCTATCTCTTCAGACGACAACTACTTATTTTTATTTACATTACGGCTGGGTCTATTTCAGTCTGCCTCCACTGCGGGCCATCATCAGATTTCCTCAAGCTGAAATATCGCGATTTTGAGCCTGTTTTCACGTGCACTCCGGACGTACCGTTACACAGTAAACATGCATTTAACGGTATTTATTTCATTATCATAAAACATTTAAAAGTTATAGCTATAACTGACCTTTAGATGGTCGACATCCTTTTAAAGGTTTCAAATTAAGGTATAAATACCAGCAAAAATTTATGAGTTTAAGAAATGTATGAAACCAAACCTTCGGAAACTTCAGTTTATAAGCAGGTTAATTTTAGCGGGTCAAGTTGACAATTGAATATTCTTAATTATATTCACCAGTGAAAGACTCTTAGCAGCGTGGTGGACGACATTGATTAACAATCGATGATGTGGCAATGGATCGATATAAGGCCAGATTCAGCAGCTATTTTTGTGAGAAGGAATTGAACAAATTATTTATTCCTAAATTGGGCTGTCGAAAGGTTTCGTCTCTCTCTCTCTCTCTCTTTCTCTGTCTCTCTCTCCTCTCTCTCTCTCTCTCCTCTCTCTCTCTCTCTCTCTCTCTCTCTCTCTCTCTCTCTCTCTCTCTCTCTTGCTCCATCTGGGCCCTAAAACAATTGACGCATGAAAAATACCTAAATGTACAAGTTTCAAAGTTTCAACGGAAAGTTTGGCTTTGTTTCAACGAGAATTTTCTGGGCTTATTAAAACATTTATGACTGTTAATAAAACGACGGGTCAACCCCAGCCAAAAATTCAATAAATGAAATGAAAATTTATTAAGTGTACTCCGTTAAAAAAAAAGAAAAACCAATGACACCGTAAAAGAAGCTATTACATCAAGGAAAATTTAAGTTTTGAGATGCTGTACATAGATGGCGAATAAGAAAAATAACGTTCAAATATATACGAGTATGTACAGATTGTTATAGACTTAATACTGGGTTACGTTGAGTGACAGGTTTGAAGTCGATTTGGACGTAAGTCGGGTAAGTCCATAAAATAATCAACTGCATAATACATATTAAACAACGAATGAAATAAAACCAAGGGGGACTCGAACCATGGGCCTAGCAGATCAATAAATTATCATTTTCCTACAGTTCACCGATAAAGTGGTTGTTATCGCACTCAAAATAGTACGCAAAACAGCAGATTCCTGCACTNTCTCTCTCTCTCTCTCTCTCTCTCTCTCTCTCTCTCTCTCTCTCTCTCTCTCTCTCTCTCTCTCTCTCTCTCTCTCTCTCTCTCTCTCTCTCTCTCTCTCTCTCTCTCTCTCTCTCTCTCTCTCTCTCTCTCTCTCTCTCTCTCTCTCTCTCTCTCTCTCTCTCTCTCTCTCTCTCTCTCTCTCTCTCTCTCTCTCTCTCTCTCTCTCTCTCTCTCTCTCTCTCTCTCTCTCTCTCTCTCTCTCTCTCTCTCTCTCTCTCTCTCTCTCTCTCTCTCTCTCTCTCTCTCTCTCTCTCTCTCTCTCTCTCTCTCTCTCTCTCTCTCTCTCTCTCTCTCTCTCTCTCTCTCTCTCTCTCTCTCTCTCTCTCTCTCTCTCTCTCTCTCTCTCTCTCTCTCTCTCTCTCTCTCTCTCTCTCTCTCTCTCTCTTGCTCCATCTGGGCCCTAAAACAATTGACGCCTGAAAAATACCTAAATGTACAAGTTTCAAAGTTTCAACGGAAAGTTTGGCTTTGTTTCAACGAGAATTTTCTGGGCTTATTAAAACATTTATGACTGTTAATAAAACGACGGGTCAACCCCAGCCAAAAATTCAATAAATGAAATGAAAATTTATTAAGTGTACTCCGTTAAAAAAAAAGAAAAACCAATGACACCGTAAAAGAAGCTATTACATCAAGGAAAATTTAAGTTTTGAGATGCTGTACATAGATGGCGAATAAGAAAAATAACGTTCAAATATATACGAGTATGTACAGATTGTTATAGACTTAATACTGGGTTACGTTGAGTGACAGGTTTGAAGTCGATTTGGACGTAAGTCGGGTAAGTCCATAAAATAATCAACTGCATAATACATATTAAACAACGAATGAAATAAAACCAAGGGGGACTCGAACCATGGGCCTCTATATTTCCAGTAGAGTACTAGTAGAATGCTTAATTCGGGACTAGGTATCGTTAATCGTTAATGAGAGAGGAAATTATTCTTCAGAGTAGCTTACTTGGCAAGAGCACTACACTGGAAATATAGAGGACCGTGGTTCGAGCCTCGGCGCTAGAGTCTATTTTTCTCTTTCTGCCTCCCGTTGTTAATAATAATTATCATTTGATTTAAATTAAAAGGTATAACGTAAATTGAAACTTGCGTTTATTAATTTAACAAAGCAGCTTTTAATAAAAGAATTATATACATACAGTTAAAAGTGAGTCTACTACATGTCAGAGATCAACGTAAAACTTCTTACCTTCACCATTTATTAATATATTATACTAGTTCATCCAATATAAAGCTATGATAATGTCTTTATAAAGGCTGCTTTGTTAAATAAACTCATTTACGTGTAAAGATAATTTGTCATTATTCCTTTAAGATGACATTCATAGAAGGTCCAATATGTAACATAATATATGAAAGCGTATAATTAGTGAATTTTTCTATTTCGCATAAAGTTGGTATTAGCACAAAAATTATATATATATAACCTTCCGCATAAATTCCATCAAAATCAGATGCACGATTATTAAGTTATTTTAATAGGTAAAAATTTCGAACGATAGACCAAACGTCCCTTATTTCTGAAACGGACTTTAGTCTTGGATTTTTTAATTCGAAGTCATAAAAAAATGCATGCTGGTTCTACTACCTTCAGTATGCGAAAACTTCATAATCCACTGAGAAGTTCTGATAATACACATTGAGCCACTGCTGCAGTACCCTAAAGGTTGTTAAAAATAAGAACTTCTTCAATAAAAATAAGTACATGAGAAATTTTAGTTATTTTTTTATTTTTAAAAATATAATAGGTAGACATTCAGACGACAACTACTTATTTTTATTTACATTAAGACTGGGCCTATTTCAGTCTGCCTCCACTGCGGGCCATCATCAGATTTCCTCAAACTGAAATATCGCGATTATGAGCCTGTTTTCACGTGCACTCCGGACGTACCGTTACACAGTAAACATGCATTTAACGGTATTTATTTCATTATCATAAAACATTTAAAAGTTATAGCTATAACTGACCTTTAGATGGTCGACATCCTTTTAAAGGTTTCAAATTAAGGTATAAATACCAGCAAAAATTTATGAGTTTAAGAAATGTATGAAACCAAACCTTCGGAAACTTCAGTTTATAAGCAGGTTAATTTTAGCGGGTCAAGTTGACAATTGAATATTCTTAATTATATTCACCAGTGAAAGACTCTTAGCAGCGTGGTGGACGACATTGATTAACAATCGATGATGTGGCAATGGATCGATATAAGGCCAGATTCAGCAGCTATTTTTGTGAGAAGGAATTGAACAAATTATTTATTCCTAAATTGGGCTGTCGAAAGGTTTCGTCTCTCTCTCTCTCTCTCTTTCTCTGTCTCTCTCTCCTCTCTCTCTCTCTCTCCTCTCTCTCTCNCTGATGAGTCGGTAGCGACGAAACGATGCAGGACATGGCGTTTTGCCGAGCCAACATCTTTGTGACGTTTGTCTGGTGTTGGAACAGTTCCTATGTGTCACGCTTGCGTGGCACATCCCTTGGTGTCTCTCACATATGGTTAAGCCTATTGCAGTGTGCAAACACGGTATTACATTGCTAATTTATTGATAACTTTATATATTACTAGAGAGAAGCTCATATTTAACCTACTTTCTTAATAAGTAATTAGTGCTTAAAGGTTTTGACATTGCGTGACTAGCTAACTTAATCTCAATAATTATTAATGATCTGTGTATAAAAATAAATTATAGTGCGTGACCTGGTTGATGTAATTAATAGCTTTTAGAAGGATACTAAAGCAGTTGATGTGTAAGCATAGAACTTTCTTACACATTCTACGTGTTTTATAAACTTCCTATGTATGAAACAACCCTTGAAAATTCCGAACAACCAACAACAAAACTTCTTAATAATTCCACAGTTTGAATATTTAAGTTGTCTAATTATAAGGCAATTAATATTAATAAAATATTTCATTTTAAGACTTGATTATCAATAAGAATGAAATTTTAAATGTTACATATTTTTTTAGTTTACAAATCTATCAGTTATGGGCAATTTTTAACATAAACAACTGTTCTATAAGCAATATGAATCCAAGATTTTCAAACAAACTAAATTTAAGAAATTTGTTTAATATGTTATAGTCAATTCTACACTTGAAACAACATTAAACAATGTGAGTCCTGAAACAAATTCGAATAATATAATTGACCCTAAAAGGAACAAAAAAGTTTCTAAGAACCATATGCCATATACCTCGATTGATAAATACAAAGAAAGAGTATCTCTACGGATGATAATAAATATACTTGTTTATATATCAAAGCAGCTTTCGGCTGTCAGAAAGCCACAATCAATGCTGGTTTTGGTAAAACTAGAGTTACATAATGAAAAAAGTGCAGTGGGCGTGTCATACGATGTCGGAGACTAACTAAGACACAGTTATACGTATTCTAGTGTATAAAGGCCCCCATACACGGTAAAAATGTTCGCGCAAACATTTTGACAGTTTTTGGCTGTTTGATGTTTGCGCTAACATGATGTTTGACGTGTATGGCCTAAATTTACCCAACATCAGGTTAGTGCAAACATGTTTTTGCAAACATTTTGCGCAAAATGTTTAATCTGTGAGGTTTATGGGGGGCTTTAAGGGAAGTATTGAGATTTTGGTTATGGATTTACGTTTTATAGTCCCTTGAGTCTAAAAAAGTCTTTTTTAAAAAATGTTTGTCAGAAGTTGAAAAATTATTTAATGGATGTCGCTTGAATTGTTTTTTATTGTAAGAAATCATAAACAAATTATAACGTTCAAGGAGCTTTGAAAAAAATAAAAAAAAATATAAAAAAATAAACTGTAATGTTTGGCTCCAATAATTTTTCACTTGTTGCAAGTAAAAGAGATAACGTTATTTGAGCAAAGACAAAAAGATCGTGCTTTAATATTAGATAAAAACATCACGATAGATTTATATCATTTTGTCGTAAATGAATTATATATTTGAATCATCGATCACTTTATATTTGAAAAAAAAAAACAACTTGAAATGTCAGAATTGAACAAGATAGGTCAAGATGGGGGAAAAAAAGTAAGAAAGGAAAAATGTCTGGGTTGTTTGAAAGGGATAAAAAAAGTCGGATATAAAACCGTTACTCTCAGGAGAAATATGTATTCCAAGTTTATTTCAAAAGTACGAAAAAAAGGGGTGAAGAATTGGCTGAGAAAAGGGCTTTGGAAAAACGGCTAGCGTCTGGGATCCTAAGCCATGCATACTTATCTGAGTTTAAACATAAAGAAACCCTCTTTCGACTTGAATCAACAAAGTTTGCAAATCGTAACCTTGTTCAACCATAAACCTCATATTCGTCGGCTTTTCTTTTATCATACCATAATGTTCTTTGTGCTTATTTCAAATTGCATTATTTGTTACAGTAATAACGATTTAAATTCTTTAAAAAAAAACCTTTAAAATTCATTTCTGAGCTTGAATATGACTTTAAGTACAAGGATGTTTGATTAAAACTATTTTTAGAAGAAATTGTTGAATGTACAAATATTTACGATATTTAAATGAAGAAGGTATGTGGTTTCAGCTCACTGAACAAGTTTTTATTTGTTCAAAGAAATTGAACAAATTGTCCAGAATTCTAATAGTCCAGAAAATAGGGTGACTAACATCAAGCTATAATTTAGGAACGAACTTCCTTATGGCACTTCTCACGTTCTGGAGCCCAGGAGTGAATCCGAAAAAAACGACCAAAATAACCGTCACGCAAAATCACCGTCACGGAATCTACTGATGACGATAACTTGAGTAAAAGATTACCGAGTTAGTTGAATTTCGGTACACATGTTCATTTTACCAAATGCCCAGGCTGAGTTCGTTGGAAAACGTTATCCCCCCAAGCGTTCACGCGCATCGCTCGCGTAAACCTAAGCTTCAAAAATGATAGAACGGGAAAAAATGTTATCGACAATATTAAGTTGTTTATTTTTGTTATAAGTCAAAATGTCACTTCATTTTGTAAATATAGAAAATATAATCACGGTTTTTGTTAAAAGTAAAGTTGATCTGTCCTGACGCTTATTTCAATATATTATGTATATTATTATAATACTGCGTACTTAATCCAAGAAAGAATTCTAGGTTCATCTACTTAATGAGAAAAACTTTTTACATATTTTTTTTTTTAGTAAAACGAACACTGACACTGCTATGAAGTGATAAAGATCGCTAAATTTGTTAAAGTGGACCTAAAAGCGTCTTAAACGTGGACGTTTAAAATAAAGAAAACAACGTCTAGGTACAAACAGTTAACTACGTTTAATTGTGTTTCTTTTCCAACTCCGCCATGTACAATGGACAAGTATTTAGTAACGTATACGTACTTACCAGTGTGATTTTATAAATTATATTTAATGAAAATGTAAGGAACTTCGTTCTTACTTCCTTATGGCACTTCTCACGTTCTGGAGCCCAGGAGTGAATCCGAAAAAAACGACCAAAATAACCGTCACGCAAAATCACCGTCACGGAATCTACTGATGACGATAACTTGAGTAAAAGATTACCGAGTTAGTTGAATTTCGGTACACATGTTCATTTTACCAAATGCCCAGGCTGAGTTCGTTGGATAACGTTATCCCCCCAAGCGTTCACGCGCATCGCTCGCGTAAACCTAAGCTTCAAAAATGATAGAACGGGAAAAAATTTTATCGACAATATTAAGTTGTTTATTTTTGTTATATGTCAAAATGTCACTTCGTTTTGTAAATATAGAAAATATAATCACGGTTTTTGTTAAAAGTAAAGTTAATCAGTGCTGACGCTTATTTCAATATATTATGTATATTATTATAATACTGCGTACTTAATCCAAGAAAGAATTCTAAGTTCATCTACTTAATGAGAAAAACTTTTTACATATTTTTTTTTTAGTAAAACGAACACCGACACTGTTATGAAGTGATAAAGATCGCTAAATTTGTTAAAGTGGACCTAAAAGCGTCTTAAACGTGGACGTTTAAAATAAAGAAAACAACGGCTAGGTACAAACAGTTAACTACGTTTAATTGTGTTGCTTTTCCAACTCCGCCATGTACAATGGACAAGTATTTAGTAACGTATACGTACTTACCAGTGTGATTTTATAAATTATATTTAATGAAAATGTAAGGAACTTCGTTCTTACCGGATGTCCCACGACACGTATTTATTATTATTATTATTTTTTTTAATCTTATGGTGCCTTTTAAGAATATTTGGTTGGCTAACTTCGTCTGCTGGAGGGCTAAATCGTATTGGCAATAGGCATTTGAAACAAAAAAAAGTCGGTGGAGAGCGGCCTATTTCGGAGGATAAAGTGATTTTTTACAATCCTGAGTAAAAAATTAGTTAGTTGACCAAAAATTAAATTGATGTTAGTTTGTCTCTTGCGGGTTCAGTTAAATGAGCAACTCGAATAATTTAAAATCTGAGGTCTTTTAAAATGAAATGTAGAATCAAGTTACCAATAACTTGGCAAGATGGCCACTAGCAATCGTACTTTCTTCCACTTTAGTTCAGAATTTAGAAAAAATAATCCCTAAAATCAGAGCACTAACTCAACAGAAGTAAAATCTAATGCAGTTTTTTTTATTAGAAGAAAAAGGTTAGGCATATAATTTGAATATCTCTTATTTTTTTTTTAATCGTATTTTTTAAACAAAAGATTTAAAAAAAGAAAAAAAATTAACACTAAAACTTAATTACCCGAAAAAATAAAGAGTACTTTATTGTTTGTTGCAAAAACCAAAAAAAAAGTTCCAACTTTTTCTTTGTTTTATTTTGTTTTTTTTTTAAATAAAGAAATTACATTCTCCCGGTCATATTTCTTTCTTTATATGGGAGAAGACTTTATTCTCAGATAAAATAAAGTGTACGATAAATATTAAAAAAAAAGAGGAAAGAATTAGGTGGAAATGATAAGTTAATTTGAATAAAGTTTTAAAAGAGATGAAGTTAATAGCGTTAAGGTCTAACTTTAATCCGTTATTATATTTAGAGTTTACCGCATTGCACACAGGTGGTGGTTTGTAAATAGCTGGGTGTTCTTGTTTTTAGCGTCAACCCCTTTACCAGAAGAACCCCAGGGCCCGGGGCCCTGGTCCTCGTTTAAGAAAAATAATTATTTTAGTAGGTCCGACCACAAAGTAGAGGTAAAAGTGGAGGCCCATTAAAACTTTATTCTCTACAAGTTTTCACGTGGCTAATCCATGTAGAAAACCACAAGTTGTTCGTGAAATTAGCTTTTACCTCGCTAAAATTTATATCTGACCCTAAAAATACTACGACCAATTATTTTTTCAAGAGAAACTTATTTAAGTAGTGGAAAAAACTAGAAAACATTTCCTTTTTTAACCCTATATTTGTTGCTCTTTAGTTCTATATTAGTTTGAATTTTTATGTGCAAAAGAAATTTTCAAAATATCATTTCTGCATTTAGGAAAAACTAAACATTTGAAGAGTTTTCAAGCTAATGTATTTATTATTTTATTATAAATCCTTTTCTATATGTCTACTTATTTTATAGAATCTAACTTTTCTAATAATTTCGACTACAACTTGTAAATTTGTTAATGAATTTTTTCATATTATGAATTAAATTTTCTAACTTCCTCACTTATTTTATTAAGAAATTTAACACTGCTTTACAATTTACTTACTTAAGATAATAAAAATACGATATATGAACATTTATAATAATTATTAATTGTATACATTCAGAAAAACTTTCTCATAATAAGAGTTCGTGATTACTTAACTCAGTGTTTTCAATTTGTTAGTTTTCAAGTTTTCATAGGCAAATTTAATTATTATTGAAGAATTTATCAAAATTTATCATAAAAATAACTTTTATCTACGATTGATACGTAATATAAACATTGTATCTCTGTTTAGATACGTAGAAAGTGATTCTTTACACACCTGTATTAATTGCGCATGCGTGTCTCATAGTTTTGAACACTTCCTCTTTTTTTCCACTCTAGTGACGAAAAGAAGAAGAATTCTTCAACTTTACACACGATTAGCGAGTTTGTTTACATTTAACATAACTAATTTGATGTTTATTTAATAAAAGTAACTGTTTGTATCGAGTTTTTTTGTGAAAATCAATGAGTGATTTAAGTGATTATGAAGAATATGAGGAGAATAATACGCCTTCCGAAATAATTAATTCGGCACAAAATACAACTAACGAATTGATGTCATCTTTATCAAAAGAGAAGTACGAGCTTACATGCAGGAAGTTTATTATTTTTTTCTGCATTTATTATTAAAATCTAACAATAGTAGATAATGTACGGTACGCAACTCGTGCGAAAACGGCATTTTGCATTGCTCATGTGGTTTTTACTACCCTCGCTATCGCACGGGTGCAAACTCCACACTCGCATGCAAAATGATACTTTCCACACTCGACGCGTAATGTACTATTCTTCAGGTGGGGAATCGAAACCTGCCTTTCACCGCATTTACAGAGAATAGATCAGGAAATAGATTTTTCCCGGGAAAATGACTTATGGTTAGCTTCGTGTTTAAATGGACTACATTTATAAGAATGTTTGGAACGAAGTTCCTTATGGCACGTTCTGGAGCCCGGGAGTGAATCCAAAAGAAAACGACCAAAATCACCATCACAAAATAACCGTCACGAAATCTACCGATGACGATAACTTGAGAATAAGAGGACCGAGGTGAAATTTGGTACACATGTTCATTTTACCAATGCAATGCCCAGGCTAAGTTCGTTGGACAACGTTACCCGCCCAAGCGTTCACGCACATCGCTTGCGTAAACGTAAGCTTCAAATTTAAAATTGGAATTTTATGACAGGAAAAATTCTATCTTCATCTATTTAATGAGACGAACAACTTTTATAAATAATTGTTTTTAGTAAAACGAACACCGACACTACAATATCATATTAGTATGTTTGACATCAAATATTATGAGATTAAAATACATTATGGATATGAAAAAGGTTTGTTTGATTTTTTCTTGTTTTTCTTGGTTTGAATCCCGAAACAAAAAATAAGTATTGTTTCTTTCAGACGAAATTAATCATTCTAATTATTCTCTGTCGAGGAAAAGGTAATAATGAGTGCCAAGACTAATGTGTTTATAACTCGTATAAATCATTTTATACTCTTTTCATTTTGTTCTTTACATACAACAAACCGTGACTTTTTGTTCCCCTTTTACAGCAACGTTTTATGAATACTAAATGTATTTAATTTGAAATTAATTGTTTACGAATGAGATTACGGTATTTATAATACACGTGTTTTTGACATAATTTATTTGATATTTTTTCTGGGAATTTATTAATAAAACTTTAATAGTTATTAATGATTAAAAACTTTATTATTAAAAACCTTCTTATAAAAACACTATTGTATATTGTGTATTGTAATATTGAATTTAAATCCTATAATATCTAATTTAATAATCCAAAATTCATTTATAATGAAATAATATTTAAATAGTCATTTTTAAATATTTGAGCTATATTTAGGAAACTATAATATTTTCTCAGAAAAACTATTTATACGTATAGAATAGTGATTAAATTAATAAACCATACTGTTTATTACATTTTTATAAAAATCGTTGGAATCGTTTTCGAAAAATATATTTTTCATCAGCATTTTTTAGAGAATTTAAAGCTAAAATTAATTTCTCAATATAGTTTTCAAAATATGTATGCATAAATATAATCTATCTTAATTGATTTTTTTTTTCATTTAGGACCTCATTTTTCATTACAAGATTTTTTGCGATCCCAATTATTAAAAATGAAATTAATCATTCAAATAAATATATAAATAATTTATTCTTTGTTAAAAAATTTACATATAAACAAATCGGTCCGATAAATTTGTTTTCTATGATCAATAAAATCACATTTATTTTCATTAATTCCTCAAGAACTTGCTTTTTTCGGAATTTTCAGGGGGATACCATTCCCTCATTTGTGGCTATAATAATTTGAAAATTTCGCCTCGTTTGGAACATGTCCGCTAATTTCTCTGGAAATTGGCTCAGTAGTTTAGGTTCCACGCGTCTGTACACACGACAGACGGACATTTTTTAACTTTTTCGGACCCAGGGGAACTCAAAATGCGTATAAATCTCAAGTTGGCCTTTTGATAGGCGACCACTTTAATTTAGAGTAGAATTTGAATAACTAACCCAGTTATAGGGTAAGTGGCAAGGGAGCCAGGGTAGCGTCTTATGGCGCTCGCTCAGCTCTCAATAAGTCGAGGCAACTCGAGGTCGTGGGTTCGATCCCGTGCCATGATACTCACTGAATTGCATCAATGAATCGCGGACGGTGAAGGGCGAGGGACACCCTTTATGGGGGCTCTTCCCCCACTCTTTAATGTGGGTCCGATCCATGTCATGGTGATGAAATTTGTATCTATGGTTCGAGGACGGATCAGGGCGAGGGACACCCTTTATGGGGACTCTTCCCCCACGCTTTGACGCACGCTTACTAATGACCACACCATACTTCCTTCGGCGGTACAATGTACAAATGTATGATGTGTGAATTAGCTGGAACTCTCCACCACGGGGCGTAAAAAGCCCTAGTTGCAAGGTTCGAACAAGTGGTTCGTCCTACCCGTTCTAGTAGGAAGTACAAGACTACTACTACAAGGGTAAGTGGCAAACTAACATCAACTTGATTTTCGGTCTACTAACTAATTTTATACTTTATACTCAGAATCATGAAAATCCCATTTTCCACCATAATTGGTGGGACAAGGCCGCTCTCTTTTTTTAAAAAATACCTTGTGCCAAGCTGTCCCGCCTATGTCACTCAGACGAACTTAGACGACAATANGCTAACCCCATATTATAAAATTGAATAGTCCGATTTTTCCCGGGAAAATGACTTATGGTTAGCTTCGTGTTTAAATGGACTACATTTATAAGAATGTTTGGAACGAAGTTCCTTATGGCACGTTCTGGAGCCCGGGAGTGAATCCAAAAGAAAACGACCAAAATCACCATCACAAAATAACCGTCACGAAATCTACCGATGACGATAACTTGAGAATAAGAGGACCGAGGTGAAATTTGGTACACATGTTCATTTTACCAATGCAATGCCCAGGCTAAGTTCGTTGGACAACGTTACCCGCCCAAGCGTTCACGCACATCGCTTGCGTAAACGTAAGCTTCAAATTTAAAATTGGAATTTTATGACAGGAAAAATTCTATCTTCATCTATTTAATGAGACGAACAACTTTTATAAATAATTGTTTTTAGTAAAACGAACACCGACACTACAATATCATATTAGTATGTTTGACATCAAATATTATGAGATTAAAATACATTATGGATATGAAAAAGGTTTGTTTGATTTTTTCTTGTTTTTCTTGGTTTGAATCCCGAAACAAAAAATAAGTATTGTTTCTTTCACACGAAATTAATCATTCTAATTATTCTCTGTCGAGGAAAAGGTAATAATGAGTGCCAAGACTAATGTGTTTATAATTCGTATAAATCATTTTATACTCTTTTCATTTTGTTCTTTACATACAACAAACCGTGACTTTTTGTTCCCCTTTTACAGCAACGTTTTATGAATACTAAATGTATTTAATTTGAAATTAATTGTTTACGAATGAGATTACGGTATTTATAATACACGTGTTTTTGACATAATTTATTTGATATTTGTTCTGGGAATTTATTAATATAACTTTAATAGTTATTAATGATTAAAAACTTTATTATTAAAAACCTTCTTATAAAAACACTATTGTATATTGTGTATTGTAATATTGAATTTAAATCCTATAATATCTAATTTAATAATCCAAAATTCATTTATAATGAAATAATATTTAAATAGTCATTTTTAAATATTTGAGCTATATTTAGGAAACTATAATATTTTCTCAGAAAAACTATTTATACGTATAGAATAGTGATTAAATTAATAAACCATACTGTTTATTACATTTTTATAAAAATCGTTGGAATCGTTTTCGAAAAATATATTTTTCATCAGCATTTTTTAGAGAATTTAAAGCTAAAATTAATTTCTCGATATAGTTTTCAAAATATGTATGCATAAATATAATCTATCTTAATTAATTTTTTTTTTTTTTTCATTTAGGACCTCATTTTTCATTACAAGATGTTTTGCGATCTCAATTATTAAAAATGAAATTAATCATTCAAATAAATATATAAATAATTTATTCTTTGTTAAAAAATTTACATATACGCAAATCGGTCCGATAAATTTGTTTTCTATGATCAATAAAATCACATTTATTTTCATTAATTCCTCAAGAACTTGCTTTTTTTCGGAATTTTCAGGGGGATACCATTCCCTCATTTGTGGCTATAATAATTTGAAAATTTCGCCTCGTTTGGAACATGTCCGCTAATTTCTCTGGAAATTGGCTCAGTAGTTTAGGTTCCACGCGTCTGTACACACGACAGACGGACATTTTTTAACTTTTTCGGACCCAGGGGAACTCAAAATGCGTATAAATCTCAAGTTGGCCTTTTGATAGGCGACCACTTTAATTTAGAGTAGAATTTGAATAACTAACCCAGTTATAGGGTAAGTGGCAAGGGAGCCAGGGTAGCGTCTTATAGCGCTCGCTCAGCTCTCAATAAGTCGAGGCAACTCGAGGTCGTGGGTTCGATCCCGTGCCATGATACTCACTGAATTGCATCAATGAATCGCGGACGGTGAAGGGCGAGGGACACCCTTTATGGGGGCTCTTCCCCCACTCTTTAATGTGGGTCCGATCCATGTCATGGTGATGAAATTTGTATCTATGGTTCGAGGACGGATCAGGGCGAGGGACACCCTTTATGGGGACTCTTCCCCCACGCTTTGACGCACGCTTACTAATGACCACACCATACTTCCTTCGGCGGTACAATGTACAAATGTATGATGTGTGAATTAGCTGGAACTCTCCACCACGGGGCGTAAAAAG
>KZ651362.1:574143-585751 GCA_001010745.2 Gerris buenoi
ACATATTTCTGTTTGGTCGAATTCGTATGAGTAACCCTCGTGGAAGATTTTGGCCCGGTTTTGGCAAGAAGTACGGAGCTGTGCGATGACTCTCGTTACCTTGATTGGAATCTTAAGCTTGAGATACCTTTTTGCTCCTTCCATCCAGAACATCTCTCGGAATAAAGGGTTGAACATAGATTGGTTCGCTCTTTCGAGATCGTCACTTCTTAGTTTTCCTTTGTATTTGTTTAAAAGGATCGGAATTTTATTTTTTAGAATTTCGGGGTTTAAGAGATCAGGTAGGTTGTATGGGGTGCCTGCTCTGTTAAGAAGCATGATAACTTGGGAAAACCAGTTGTACTTGATGTTATTTCCTGGGCAACTGTGTAGATGTACTAGTCGATTAAAACAGATTTTTACATACCGGGTATCTTCTAAGGAGGAAATTTTATGCATGAACCATAAGGTTTGTTTTAGGATTGTATAAGATATGTGGGTTCTACCGGTTTCGAGTCGAATTAGATAGTTGGGCGTGTTTTTCGGAATTCTTAATAAGTTCTTAAAGAAATAGCTTTGCGCCTTCTCTAGATCGTTTGTATATCTTAAAGCCCATATAGGTGAGGCGTAGAGTAGTGTTGACAGTATCACTGTTTCGAAAAGCTTTATGCGGGTTTCCCATGAATTTGATTTAGACGCACTTAATATTTTAAAAACTTTTCCAGTGGCTATGTTAGCTTTAGTTAGAGCATTGTTACACATTTCTCGGAAAAGCGAGGACTTCGATAGGGTAACACCCAAGTAATTTGCTTTTGAGACTACATCCAGTTCTTCCGTTCCAAGCAATATTTGAATTACAAATCAAACATTATTGGGTGATAATTGTAGGGGTATGTTAGTGACCAAGCCGTAGGTTTTTCTTGGACTATTTGATTGAAGTATTCGCGATCGTGTTTTATATACATCTACTAGGTTTCCATGGTGTTAAATACAGAATGAATTCTGATTTGACATTTAACAAGTTAGTTGTTTCCTTGAGTGGACAATACATTTTCAATACAAAAACGCGGTAGGGGCGCTCACATCCACGCTCTGCGGATGTCAGGATCGAGTGAGGGTGTTTTCATGAAACTTGATTCTTCGGATTTAAATTATATTCAATCCATATTTGAATCTAGGTTAAATGGACTCTTTGGATCCAAAATCTGTATTCAACCCGTATTCAATTCACATCTAAACATCATGGAAAGGTAGAGCGTACCTATATATATGTAATATTTTACACCTATACTACAAAGAAAAATAACGGAGCAAATAGATTCCTATGTCGAAAGTATTCCATATAACTATAATCATGATTTGTTTTTGGGAGCCATTATTGTTCAATTTATTTAATTTCTTCCGTCTCGCGTTTTGAACAAAAAATGTAATAGTATAGAATCAAATAAAAAGTTCATTTACCAAACCTCAGAAGTAAAGTACAAAGTTCCCTCGATTTCACATACCTGAAAAAAAAGAAAAAAAAGATTAATCATCCCTTAAACCTTAAATTATAAAATTTAAATATGTAATAAGAAAATAACTTTAGAAGTAATTTAGATACTAACAACGGAAGCCCACAGGTAATTCTGCAAAGATAAACGAGAGCAAAGGTATAAACGACAGTAAAGGTAAATGACAGCAAAGGTAAACGACAAGGAAGGTAAACGATATCAAAGGTAAATGACAGCAAAGGTAAACGACAGCAAAGGTAAACGATAGCAAAGGTAAATGACAGCAAAGGTAAACGACAGCAAAGGTAAACGAGAGCAAAGGTAAATGACAGCACACACTCTCCGGTTTACCTGCACTGTTTTCTCTGTCAGCTAATATAAATATCACAACTTGAATAACCGCCTTAGTACATGGACTGTTTGTCTGTCTGCATTGACCGATAAAAGTTATCGTAATCAATTCCAATGTATTTTTATACGACATTAATAGAGAATAAGTTCAAACTAATTATTAGAAGATCAAAATGCATTTTGTTTTTAAGAGTAAATTTTACTTTTTTTAAAATATATGTAAATAGTTTGTCTTTTTACTTCAATTGTTTTTTTTTCTTTTAAATATCCAAAAGCTACCGTGATTTGAAGCAATAACATTTAGAAAAAAAAAAATATTGATATCTTTATTTAGATAACAACATACAATAAGAAAAAAAAGTTTCAACTAGTTGCGTGACACGAATCAATCCTCTGAAATTAAGACATAACGAAAATGTCTTTTTTTCTTACAAAAAAGTTTTATTTCTTTTTCTCTCTCTCTTGCTCTCTTTTGCAAGGTGTCTTTTCGTCTTTTAGAACTTAAATTTGCCTTTAGAATAAACCAAAAAAGAACAGACTTTAACACTGACTTTCATTTTAATGTAAGCAAATAAGAGAAGGAATATTTCTTTGAATCCCCAGTATTTTGTTGTAGAAGGTGTGATAATTTTATATTTATGTATATTGTAGCAGTAAGGTAAAGTAGGTATCTGTAAAAATAAAAATAAATTTGCCTTTCTGCTTGATTCTAAGAAGGACTGTGAATAAATTATTTTATTTTTATTATACATTTTCTGTTTTTATTTTTTTTTTTTTTCAATTTATTGTATTTGACCTTTTAATGTACTGATTTGTCATCATTTTTTCTTTACATTTTTGATTTCTTTTTACTGAAATATAGAAGGAGAAATTTTATATTATAAGGCTATAATTTACTAAGAGAATAAAAAAGGAGATGCAATATTTTTACTGTAGTAATTTCCATTCTAGAGTTGCTTTACTATGCATATTATATTTCTATTATAACAGCCCCCATTCTACAGTTTATACCCCTATTCCATTTACGTCTTTTAGGATCATTACAGGATCATTAACGTCAAGTGATAAAACTGTTAAATTTGTACCTCAAATTTTTTGGAAATGTTTGGAAATGGTACAGAAAACTAAATGGATGAAAAAACCACAAAAAAAAACCATTTAATTAAAGACAAAAGAAAATTGTTACAAGGAAACGTATTATAAGGAAAACGTTAGATAAATAATATTGTAAACAAGAGGTACGCAGTTGTTAACGTGTTCCTATAGCAATGTACAAACAAAAGAAAGTAAAAATAAAGTTATTTAAACCCTTTTATTACATACTAGTACCTAATTCACAGTGACTGGTAAATATAATTATCTAATTTAAATCAAATTATAATTATTATTAACAATGGGAATTATTATTAATTACTATTATTATTAACAATGATCTCATCGATTAGATGAGTAAAGTGGTCGGATAACCCCTCCGTCCTGTAATGACCCATTGAGCTGTCGAACGGGACTAAAATAAAAAAATAAAAAAACAAATAAAAAAAAAAAAAAACAATGGGAAACAGACGGAGAAAAATAGACTCCAGCGCCGGGACTTGAACCACGGGCCTCTATATTTGGTAGAGCGCTAGCTATGGTTGGTAGAGCGCTTTACTGGAAATATAGAGGCCAGTGGTTCAAGTCCCGGCGCTGGAGTAAATTTTTCTCTGTCTGTTTCTCGTTGTTTATAATAATTGAGCTGAGCGAAGCGAAGCTGTTATACTACACTTTGCGTTTTTTATGATGCATACTCCTCCTGAACGGCTGAACCGATCTGCACAAAATTTAACACGGTCATAGTGACTAACCATAGGAAGGTATAAATCTGAAATGGTCCAAATTGGTACACAGGGGTACGGGGTACGGGGTACATAAGTTTTTTCCTGAATGGCTGAACCGATCCGCACGAAATTCGGCACGGTTAATATGACCAACCTCAGGAAGGTATAAATCTTAAATGGTCCAAATTGGTACACAGGAGTACGGGGTACGAAGTACAAAAGTATCCTCCTGAATGGCTGAACCAATCCGCACGAAATTCGGCACGGTTAATGTGACAAACCAAAGGAAGGTATAAATCTGAAATGGTCCAAATTGGTACACAGGAGTACGGGGTACGAAGTACAAAAGTGTTCTCCTGACTCCTGACCGGCTGAGCCGATCCGCTCAAAATTCATGGTCATAGTGATCAACCCACAGCAAGATATAAATCTGAAATAGTCCAAGTTGGTACATGGGGGTACGAGGTACAAAAGTTAAAATAGTATATGCCCTTCAAGATACATGTCGTTGGAAAGCTCTTTAAGAGTACAGTTATTGTTGTATGTTAACTTTTGGCATGTTTTCATTTATAAGGGGTCATACTATTGCTAAAATAGGAAAAAATAAATAAATATGATTAAAATGCACGCTCAGCTCAATATTGCAAGCATTGCACACCTAGTTAAAATTTGATTTAAATTAAAATTTAAACTTTCCGTAGTATAAAAACTACCAAAAACTTAAAAATGAAATTTATACTTATCTAATTGATACTAATAAATACATTTATTCACAGTTGTTCCTACATAATTTATGTTTGTAAAAGTATATCCACTAAAGCCTTGTGATAGTCATGTGATATCCAAAACAGCGAATTGATTGATTGGAGTCGGTTAACATGATTTATTAACTGTCAGAGAGTCAAGTTTGGTTTGCTTATCATAATAAATAGTTTGGCAATAACGACTCAACGTGAAACTGTTGACATTTTCAACAACATTTTCATCTGAAATAATAATCGATTTTTCCTCTATCCACCCCTTGAACCATTCTATTCTAGATTACACTTTCTCTCCGCAACACATTGTTTGGTCAAGCCACACCAAGTTGAGAGTTTAAACTGGGGAAAATTCCATGTAACCGTAGTTTCGCTTCTAAATAAACGATTGTAGACTTAGTGCGGTGTAGGGGACTCGAGAATTCCCTAACTTTGTACCAACCTAGAGTTTTACACGTCCTAGATATTTATTATCTTCCGTTAAAAGCTCTCAAAAGACTAAAAACCAGATACATTCTAAATTCCTTTTCTCTCTAAATGTAATGAAAATAATTTCACACAATTCTAAATGTTTTAAACTACTATTAAAAATGCTGTACAGTACAAGTAATACTTATTCATTTTTAACCTCCAAATTTTTTATCTTTATAGTAAATGAGAATTTATAAATTTAATTTCAAAAGAGGATTTGATCAGTGGTGAACTATTTTGACGCCTAAGATCTAACTAGAATAGATAGAAGTGGAAAAACTATCAAATATATTGCATATACCTTTAATTAAAGTGTTTCCTGTACATTGATAAAAATTGCATTATTTATGGATACTTTTTTATTTCATACCCTCTCGAAAAACCAGACACACTATATCGAAGCCCAGTTAATCTACGACGACACATACGCCCAAGATTCGCAAAATCGACCTGTATACAGCTGTGTCTCAAAATAGAGGACTGAAGATGGAAAACTTATAAAATAAAGAGTTATCCATAATTGGTGCATTTTTGATTAATCTGCAGTAAAGACTTTAATTATATGCGCCAGTATTTTACATTCCTTTACATGATGCCCCAGATACGCTACATTAACCCTATGTGATTGGGAAAAGAATATTAAAGAATCAACTCTTATCAAAATATTTTTGATGAGTTGGAAAACTACTGGAGGAGATATTTGTGTTGAAGGTAAGTGTGTCCATAACACATGGCAATATTCTCCGTTCTCCACTTGATTTCATGTACGTAGAAGTTCTTTCTCGTTTTAATCTAAAATAAAAACTTGCTGCGGCAATAAACAATCACTCAACTTTATCTAAAGACAACAGAATCATCATCACAGTGTACTGATACTGGTAATCGGTCAGTGGGCTGATACCGGTCTGTATTTAATTTATAGTTTATGACAATAGATTGATTAATTGAACTAGTAATAGTGTTTGTTGTTTATCTAAGCGCATGGTAGTGCACAAGGTCACGTTCCAGTAAGCATGCTGAGCATCTTTTCTAGAACAGATTTACTCACTTTATATCACCCTCATATCTCTGATTCCTCTTATGATGGGCATTTGAAATTTGAAACATAGATTAAGCTTAAGGTATTGAGGTAAAAATGGAAAAATAAGGTTAAAATTGAGACTTTTCAACAGGGGAGGTTTCAAAGTTGACATTTTTGCTACTTACACACTCACTCATAAACCCGCGCTCCCATGGCCCATGGCACNGTTTCACAATACCAACGAAACCCTTTTTACGTGAGACTTCACGCCTTACCAATTTATTTCATTTAATTCCCACTAAAATTTAAAAAAAAAAATTATTGCGTTACCCCATTTTTGATTTTAACAGTTGATAATTTTGAGTTCACTATCATTTTCCTGTGAGCGCATCAAAATTATCTTTAAATACTCTAAAGTTCCATGTTTTCATCACTTTTGATTATTGTATAGTGACACACAGACACAAGAACGAAATTATAAGGGTTTATTCTTCGGTTTTACCAACGAAACCCTAAAAAATTATGATGATTTGAGAGGTAAAAACTAACAAAGACAGGTGGCAAATAAAATAAAAATAAAGAACTTAGAAGTGTGTAACTAATATTTTTATAAAATTTTATAAAACCTTTCTTTAAAGACAAACAATGAAAGTAAACCTTTAATATTATCACTTTCTTTATTATCAGGAAAAAAGATTGAATACAATTTACATTTTTAATTAGTGTTTAGTTTTAAATTGAATTTTTTCTAAAGTATAAAATAGGTAATTAAGTTTTAAATAAATAAATAAAAAAAAAGATTTTAATGCTTTAGTCTTTATTTAATTTTTATAAATATATATATTTTTTATTCTTTTGTATTTTACAATTAAGATAGATTAAAAATCGAGATCTATTGTGATTATTTTACACCTTTATTTATTTTTATAAAATTATTTTAATTTAACTTTATTCTGTATACTTTATTTAATTACATTTTATGGTAATACTTTAATGGAAAAAAGAAAACATAATAGAATTGGCACTCAAGAAGTGTTCATATATAATACTCGTATCATTGATCATTTATTTGTGGAGAAGGGTTTGTTTTTATCTTTTATCTAATACTTTATTTCTTTCTTCTTTTAGCGAATTTTCGAAGAAAATAAGGCTATTGCAATGGCTTCAAAATTTTTGAAATGAAAAATTTTGAAATTTTTTTTCATGGAAATCCGTTTGAGACCATTCTGAATCGATTCCTAAAATTTAACACTTTTTTTTATGTATGTATGTATATATGTATATAGTAATAAAATGCGTTGGTGCCACTCCAATCAAATTCAAACTAAACAATAACACAAAACAATAACACAAAACAATAACAAATACAAAANTATATGTATATATGTGTCACTCCAGACGATATCTCCCCTTAGGATGCACTTAAAAATTTCAAACAAATTTTAAAATGTCAATCAGATCAAAAGAAAGGATGAGTTCGTTGGCAAGAATTTTGGGAGTCTATTAAGGGGTCAAATTTTTTACCATTTAGGGTCAAGAAACATGTTTTTTCCATTTTACCCCCCTTTTATATGAAAATATGATAAAAGTGTACATAACAACAACTACTGTACTCTTAAAGAGCTTTCCAACGATGTGCATCTTGAAGGGTAAATACTATTTTGACTTTTGTACCCCGTACACGAGTGTACCAAAAAAACTTTTTTTTTTACCCATCTAAATTCTAAACCAATATTTTATTATCATAAGCCACAATAATACGTAGATTTCTTTGAAAATTCGCTCATTAAGTCATGGTGCATGACTGGACTTTTTTTCTTCTTAAGCTAATTCTGTCATACCTTTTTATTTTTAAATCTAATCTATAATTTTTTCTTCCATACTCGAAGGTAACGGAGACATTGTGATTATTCTAGAAAACGATTTTCATTATGACTCTAAATTCAAATTCCTGTATAAATAACAGTTTCACAAATCAGGGAACATTTTAGATCTAGTGTCTGTTTGTCATTCACTTCAATATTTGTGTGAATTACCATATCAACCCTTCAGCGCTTATCCAATTTTGATTAAATTTAGACAGATGGATTTTTTTTTTGGTAGTTCGCAATTACTGAGTGTTCTTTCCATATCAATTACAATCTTCTGCACTCAATGCTATTTCTATAATAAAAATATTTTATAATAACACCTACCATCTTTAAAATTACTCATCCAATTTAGAAAAAAATTGGATAGTTTCTCAAACGAAGCCCACAGATAGTAGCAATAAAACGTTGCAGGGTAATGGTGGGTTCATAGCACATCTATGGAAAAATCGATGGTTACCATAACACGAAGCAAGAAAAGTTGGTTTGGAACTAACTTTCTCGAGTTGACGCCAACCTGGATGAAACACTTCAGTCCTCCTCCCACTTATATAGTATACGCGTCTAGTGCGGAAAGTAGCATTTTGCATGCGAGTGCGGAGTTTGCACCCGAGCGATATCGAGGAATGTAAAACCACACGAGCAAAGCAAAATGCAGTTTTCGCACGATTTGAGGTCCTTTATATAGGATTGCTGGATTTTAATAATAGATACAGAAAAAAACCTGTTATACTTTAACTAAACAAATAGCAAATTAGTTTTGTTAAATGTAAAAAGACACGCTAGTCGTTTGATAAGATGAATAATTATGAAACGCGCATACGCAATGAATAATAAATACAACTACGAAAAGAATCACTTTCTACGCAGCTAAGTAGGGAATGTTTATATTTTGTATTAATCTTAGATAAACTAGTAAATATAAACTTATTTTTAATGATCAAACCATATACATACATTTACAAAGCCAATATTGAATTTTAATAATACCGTCGATTTTGTTTATAACCTGAACTGAATGCTGCGCAGGTGCACAAGATAGAAAGGGTAGGGGAAAACATGAAGTGAGGTCTCCACGGCTTCATGAATATATGTTTATCTATAAAGTCTAAACTCATCTTAAGTAGCAGTAAACTGGAATAAGTAGTACCGGCTTAAAACCTACGTAAAAGAGAAAAATGAAGGAAGGGGGAACCATTAAGAATATAGAAGAAGGAAATATGTTAGATGAAACCCAATAACAATGCCCACCAGCTAATCTTGGAGTTTAGTTCATTCTCAATAAATGAGTAATGTAATGAGTAGTAATGTTCAAAATCCAAGAGCGAAGAGACACAAGTCAAAAGGGAAACAAAGTTTTGGAATATAAAATCTAATCTAATATAAATCTATAATAACAATTAGAACATAATTGATATGTAAATATCATGCTTATTTATATTGTCACCGCTACATGGATTATGTTAATAACATAGTAATAATATTAACATGTGTTAATGTTTTAGCAACCAAATAATCAAGTTTACTCAAATTAGCAAAGCTAAAGTATCTGTTTCTGGAGCAGTATCTAGTTAATACTATGATGATTATTGACGACGAGTTAAATACAATTGGAGGATACCTAGGACTGACAACTATCAGAATCGAAAACAATAATGACCTTTTTCATGTAATTGGTGTTTTGAAATGAATACCACTCTTATTACTCAAATAAAGGTAAATTATTCGTAGTATTTCTTTGGTTTTTAATAATTTTATAATTAAAAAAAAAAAAAAAATTATAATTGTATTCATAAATTATATAGCAAGGATTTTAGATAAAATTGATATTCAATGTTTCATTATTATTTTAGGTCTGATGATGTCCAGGTATGGGCAAAAATTAGTACAAATTATATTGTATTTTTTTAATGATTATCCCTAGAGCCCAGGAAAAGAAATAGATAATGACCTAAACATAGTGGCCAAATATTAGCCTCTTAAGGCCTGTTTCACACGAGACACGCGGCCACCGAATCCCGAGCCACAGCCAATACATAGGAGTAAATGGGAGCGTTCAGACGGAGACACAATATCTTGGGCCACGGGACTCTGTGTCTTATCGGTGGCTCTCGCCGAGAGCTGCTCGTGCACTACCAGTGTCTCAGACACCACTCTATCATTGAATCATATCAGAGCGTTCAGACGTCGCACAGGTGGCTCTAGATTCTTTCTATTTTAATAGTGAACCGAGGACCGAGCACCCANACATAAGAGACACAGTGGCTCTAGAGTGGCCCATGCAAGATTCCTGTGGCCGGTGTCTCGAGACACAGTGGCCGGGACACTGAGTGTCCCGTGTGAATCAGGCCTATAGCTCCTTTTGTGAGCATCCAGTTGCATACTTCCACTCTAGCCACTTAACTGCTAACTGCACTGTTCAACTATCGCGCCTGTTTCCAGAATCTTAATCTAAATCAGTACCATCATGCAGTACCACCCTTGCCCTTATTCCGAACCCCCTTTCAATTACAGCCTTTAATCGATCGTAGGTTTCTGTTGGTCTAAATTTTCAGCACTGTTATACTTTATCTTTATTCAATTGTTAATTATAATTTAACCGTTAATGTATATTTATATAAATTAACAAATATTCTATGAGTCCCCAATGGCAAAATAACAAGTGAGGCACTCAATAATTAAAAAGCATTATCAAATAAAAATGATGGCTGATAAGATAAACCAAATTACAATAACTAATCATGGAGGTGGAATGCTCAAGAAATAAAAATTATATTGTGGAGAAACGTTCTCGGCTTTGATTTAAACTATTGAAACTTTTGAGTCGTCGATGTCAACAAAATATATTATTAAAAGATTAGAAATATAAATCAAATGACTGTATTGAGGAAGTTGTCGCGTGCAATGAGTCTAAGTTCTTGGAAAAGAGCAACAGTAAAATAATCCAACTTATTCAGTACTATATTATAACATAATTATAAGTCGTTATTAAAAGAAATGTATTTTCCTGAAAAAAAAATGTCTTTAATAAAGAGAACAAAACTAACGCTGATGTGATGGTACAAAGTTTAGTTGAACGTCAGGTAAAGAATTTGAGAAAAAAGACAACAACAGAAGAACAACAAGTTAATTAATAAAATATATAGTTTGTACGGAAATACATTTTCTTAAAGCTAAAATACATTTCTTCGAAATCACTATTCATTAATAAAATCAACCGGCATTGAAGACTAAATTAGAATATATTCAAACCAGTTAAATTTATTGATAGATTTATATTAATGGAAAGAGACCGAACTATGAATGAAGAGATGAATGGATATTACAGCGTTAACTCTTATTATTATTTCATCTTTCTTCTGAATGGGATTTCTTTTTTTAAAAAGAACAAAAGGCAATTCATTAATAATGAGTTACTTTGTTTTTGATCATTATAGTAAAATAATAGTAGTCAATTTGCATGAATGAATAGTTCTAAGAAGATCTAAGAAATGAATAGTTCTATAGAAATGAATGAATAGTTCTAAGAAATCACAATACACAAATTGTTTTAAGGGAAGAATTTTTTTTTTTTTTTTTTTTTTTTTTTTTTTTATCAGATAATAACTTATTGATAATTGATAAGGTAGGTAATGAATAAAACGAATCGTAGACACGAAATTCTTCTCATTTACTAAACTGATTTAAGTTAGATAAAAAAAAAGTATGTTTTATTAGATATGGTAATTTTAATAGCACGTTTGAGTGATGCTCACTAAACTTTACTAACTTTCTTATGTACGTAGTGTATGTATGTATGTATATATATATATGTATATATGTGTATATATATATGTATGTATGTATGTAT
>KZ651362.1:586985-602117 GCA_001010745.2 Gerris buenoi
TTTTTTTTTTTTTTTAATTTATATTTGTTCCTTAATTTTTACCGGTTCCAACGATATGCTACATGTCAAAAACCTATTTATACTTTCAGTATTATTAACCGTCAAAGTTTAAAAATTCAAAAATTGATAACTTCAAAATAGCGGCCAATATAAAAATGAAATTATGTGGGCTTGTTTGTCACACAGAGAGGTACATTCGTGCCAAATTTCAACTCGATCAGGACCTGTTTCGATTTATTACGATGTTTTAAATTTTAAGCAAACAAGGTTCAAAATGGCGGAAAAAGTTGATTTTCCGGGTGGCACCACTACAGGGTAGGTCTGATTTTTCTTCCAAGTTTCAACTCTCTAGGTTAAATACCTTGGGCGCTACGATGATAACACACACACATACATACATACAGACGTCATGCTGAAAACCACTCAGGAGGTCTTATAAACACCTAAAACGGATAATTCCGTTGAAATCTCGAAAAACATTTTTTTGGTGAAAACAATACTTTTCCTACTATAGGTAGTGAGGAAAAGTAAAAATTGTATGCGATACGAAATTTGTCACAAAATTAAAATGCTTAAAATGGCAAACGAGAACATTATCTCCGATATACTGTCACCTCCAAAAGGCATAGAAATTTGAATAAATATTTTGACCTCGAGAAAAAGTATAGCTTTTATATTTATTAAATATACACTTTTAAATATGTAAGAAGTTGATTATTTTTCTTTAGATATTTACATTCTCTTCAATTAATTTATTTTTAAACTTAATTCAAGAACTCACTAGGCGCATAGGTTTAACTGTTTGTTTTGAAGCAAAGGGTGGGTGAAGGAAGCCCGTACAGGGGGTAGGGGACTTCCCCACCATTTGGGACTACTGCCACCATTGTACTCATCTATCCATGAGGTGAGCAGGCAGTGAAGCAGTTACTTTATTGTATAGGATGTTATTCTTTGCTTTTTCTACATGATCTCTTGGTTAAATTGAAGATCATTAATATGTAATCGTTTAAAGATGATTAATATGATATTATGATAATAAAGTTATTTGTCTGACTTGAATCAAGACAAAACTTTACAAATAAATACCAATCTAAGTGAAAATAATTGACTAATATATTCATCTAAGTAAGAGTACAAGTTTCAATTTAGAATAATTTATTTATCTAAAAAAATAAGCTAATTAAGGACAAATACAAATATAGAAATTTAAAAAAAAATGAAAACAGCTCTGCTATTGAAATTTAAACGGAAAAGTTTTTAACAAAAAAATTCCTTCAAAGACCCTAATTTCCAGATTTATACGGTTTGTTAACCAAATTAAATGTAATAATAATTTTTAAAAAATGCAAATTTAGATGTTTTATTCAGATTCTATTTAACTGTCAGTGTTTTAGAAGAAAATAGGATAAAAATACAAAGTAAATTTACAAAAACAGTATTCTACTGATCTAGTTACGCTTAAAGATTTATAACTATGTTAACTAGACTTAATTAACTTTTCATTGAACTAATAAATAAACTTACATTATGAAACTATTTGAAAGACATTCAGAATTTGTTTAATAGTTAAATAAGACTAGCGCCCCCAAGATTTTATCCAAATCGTCAGAACCGATTTTGAAAAACTTAAGTAATGAATGAAAAAATTAATTTTGTTGATCATTTATGTACCATATACCTGTGTAGTTTTAGCGAAAAAAAAATATATTTAGAGATATTGGTTTAGCTAAAAAAAAAAAAAAATATATANAAAAAAATAAGCTAATTAAGGACAAATACAAATATAGAAATTAAAAAAAAAATGAAAACAGCTCTGCTATTGAAATTTAAACGGAAAAGTTTTTAACAAAAAAAATCCCTTCAAAGTGTGTGTGTGTTTCCGGAAGCTTATTGTACTGAAATAATACATAAATAATACACATATGAATATAAACATTAAAGTGTTACCTTTATTGGTGGTTTAAAGGCAAAATTTCCATAGATATACAAACAATATCCATAGAAGGCATTTAGGAGATAAAGGAATTAAGACTTAGAGGATGAATTTCGGGGAACATTACAATAACCAAAAGCCATTAAAGCTCTTGGGAAGCTGAATAAAAGAGAACACCCTCATTCACCTAGAGCTAGCGATAAAACTCATTGAATGGGCTCTCTCTTTTACGCCATCTCACAACGACTCGTGGATGGCAACAATGCCCCAAGGTAAACAGACCATTGTATTGATCAATGATGGCCAATTCAAACAGGCTAACTAGTACTCCCTTTGTACAACTAGGGGAGTTCCCTATTGTAGTTATGTCCTTTGATTGCTTAACGCAGAGGCCTACTGTAGCTTAGGTAGAGTTTAAACTTGGAACCGCTTTTACACTATATGTATTTGCGTGAAGTCGCCCGTTAACACACCGATTCTATCTAAAACATTGTCAACAGAGCAGTGTTAGAATGCCGTCCTATATGCTCCAGTTGAAAGGTTTAAAGAAAGGAATAATCCCTTTACGAGAGCCTCGTTTTTATGTCATCAAAACTCCAAGACCCTTGACTTGAGTGTAACTTTCTTTAAGAGCTGAGTAAATATTTGATAAGCGTGAAAGAAGGTAGAGATGAAGAATCAACAATATACTTCCAGTAAATATCGCTTCACGAATTGACACATGGTGGAAACGAAAATTGTTGATTATGGCTGTATGCATATTATTCATAATTACGCTAAACACAAAAGGTTCAAAATTGGGACTGCACACAAAAATGAAGTACATTTATTTTCACAAACATTTATGATCAGATGACATAGAAAGAAATAACCAAAGCAACACATAAATTACACACAGTGTTGCAACTAATTTTTGTATTCAATGATTTCTTTTGACGGAAGCAGCATTGGACGTGGTCAGTACTTGCATGGGTGACCGTCCTGAACTACCTAACTGATTTATTATCATTCTTTAAAAAAAACCTTATTTTTAATACCTATATTTTATTNATCATTTCTAATGAAGATTTGTGGGATGTTACGCAGCAAAAACCAATCGTATTCCAAATCAAAGAGAGAAAATGGCGTTGGATTGGACATACTCTAAGGAAGCCCCAGGGAGCCATCGAAAGGGATGCACTCGACTGGAACCCCCAGGGAACGCGCAAACGTGGCCGGCCCAAGAATACTTGGAAGAGGACAGTCGAGAGAGAAGCCAAGGAATGTGGAAAGACCTGGAGTGAAGTAAAAAGAATGGCAACAAATCGTCCCGACTGGAGAGTCTTTATAGCTGCCCTATGCTCCACAAGGAGTGACAGGAATTAAGTCAAGTAAGTCAAGTCAAAATGTAAAAATCCATATTAATGGATAATAAGTAAAATACAAGCATGTAGCCCAAAAATGTTTATTATAGAAAGAATCTACATCTTTAGTTCAGATTCAGGTTAGAATAACATTTAACTATACTTATTCCTTCAGAATTTTAATCTAATTAGCATGAATCAACGACTAGATTAACAATTAATGCATCGATTTGATAGATTTAACATCAGTAAGTTAAAACAATTATTAATTTATAGTTATAAAACCGGGAATTACCAGAGTTAATATCACATTATTTTTATTTTTGAAATAGTATCTAAAGCCATGTGGTTACCACAGGGTAGGCACGTGGAGTAATTGATTGACTGCTGATTAATATCAATTAATAACTGTCAGAAAGTCGAGTTTGGTTTGCTTATCATAATAAATGGTTTGGTGATAATGACTCAACATGAAGCTGTTGACATTACCAACTGAATTTTCACCTAAAATTATAATTAATTTTCCTCTACTGTCCCTTTTGAGCACTACTCCCTCTATCATATTACATTAAATTTCCTCACCTACGGATTGTTTGGTAAAGTCACACCAAGTTGAGAATTTTACATTTGTATTTTCTCCAAAGTATTTCTGTGAAATAAACGAATATGGGGAATGTGCGTGTAACTAGAATGTGTGCGTTATGAACCTATCATCCTTAATGTTTCATGTTCTAGATAATTATTAATTATAGTTGAAACCTCAAAAAATTATTGCTCTCTTTATATTGGTTGACGATTTTATTATTTCAGGGAAATGGTTATGTGGAATTTAAGTGAAAAGTAAAATAACTTCATAACATTTTACCGAATAATGAAGAAAAACAGAAAACAACATTTATCCATGTATATTATTAAAAAAGTTTTGTAAACAAACAAGGTCCGTGAGAGTGATATATACTAAACTGTGTGTAAGAGAGAGTTGGGAGATACCCACTGAGAAGAGGCCGGTAAGGGTAATGAGACGGTGCTGAGCTGAATATCAAGGGAACGGTGACGTCATTCCCGAAGCAAGAGGTAAGCGATCATAGCGGACAAATGTGGTACTTTGATTTGGAATCTGTCATTTAATTCTTTAAACTGCCACTAGGTGCAAATATATTTTTAAAATAATTCTAATCATAGTAAATAGACTTAGTAAATAATTCTATTATGGGTAGTGGTCGCTGCGGCCGCTTTTTGAGGGATGACGAGTGCAACGAGTATGGGGCAGAACCCCCTAGTATATATTAGTATATATTATAATGTATATAATATTACGCTTGTATACCAATTCTGTGAAATGAAAAATCATCTACATCTGAGGTGCAATGGTTATCACTTATGCCTGCTGAATAAGAGGTCGGTGGTTCGAGACTCGTCCAAGTAAAAGTAAAATATCTAATACTTTGAATTTCTCATCTTTTAAAAGATGAGAATGAGACACATTAACTCTACTTTCATTAAAGCAACAGTTTATCGAAAATAATTATTATTACTAATTTAAATATTATTACTNATAGAAGGAATACATAAATTTAAAAATGTTTTTTCCTTTGAAGTATTTTTTATATTGCCTTTCGAAATTTAAACAAATAAAAAATGCAATGAAATATACCTCAAGATTTCTTATAGAACTCTAACATCGTTAAAAATATTATGACGCGGCAAAAAAAATAAGGTTATTAAATTTCTTATTTCTTCAATAATCCCTTTTTGTGTAGAAAATGAGGATGTGATTTCAAGAAAATCTCTTGGAATTAAAAAAATCGGAGAGATGAAAATACTGGAGAAAGAGACGAGAAAAAAGTAAAAATTGCATATCGGTTATTCCAGAATGATTCGGTTGCGAGGTCGACATTTATCTTGGCTCGAGTTTTTATAATCTCAACATTGCTTTTCTGGAAAAAGGGCAAACACCAATGTTGAAGAAAAAAAAAAACCGGAATTAAGACCCATAAAAACAGCCAACCGAGACCCCAAACGCCCCGGATTTATTGAACCATCCGAAATACTATAAAAATCCCCCCCTCCCTTCTCACGTTCCCCGAACAATCCACATCGGGGCCCCAAATCTAATTGTATCCGCGAGAAAAAGTCGGATTGATATTTTTTCTAACCCCGGAAAATAAAATTTATGACTAACACATGGAGTAGGGAAAGAGGAAAATAGTACCAAGTAGCCATTACGGTAACTCCGGCAAAATTGCCTCCTCTGACCCCCCATTTCAAAAACTAATCAAAGCGATAGAAGCGGTTTTCCGACCGTATTTTCAGACCAATTTAGTCGGACGGATTATCCGATACGAGCCTAATATCTATCCATCATTTCTACTTAATATAATTAGTCTGGAGTTTAGAAGTGCAACATGGGGCTTTTAGTTCTATATAGTTTGTCGTAACTTGAATTACATTAAGTCCTGTACAACGATAAATCACTTCGCAACTATATTAATCCTAAAGTAAGCCTAGCCTCTCATTGTTAGTTCAAAAACCACAATAGAAACTTTGAAATCCCTTATTTGCATTTAAATAGTAAAATTCTACGAGATTTAGTTTTTTCAATATTATTTTATTCGCAGCTGAACTATTCATCTGTAAACTATTTAGACTTAACATTAGATAAATCTGAAGATTTTTTTTTCTTTAAGGGTAATTCAATTTTCAAGTCTACCATTATTTTAAAATGTTACACTAAAAATAAGTGGATAACAGGTGAACTAAATAGTAGAAGAACCTTAATGCTACGCTCTGACACCCCGAGACTTCCAACTACAAAAAAAAAAAAAAAACTTTATCGCCAGTAGCAATTTAACATGAAACGCTTGAAACGAAGTAGTTTTAAAAATAATACCATTAAGTGACGACCCAGTGATTCGACTGACTTCTAAGTTTCTGTTATCTCTCTCCAGCATAGATAACTTGTCACCAATATTGTTCTTTAAAACTTCCAGAGTTGTGGGACGATCCGGGGCAGTTGGAAACAACAATCGTCCCACAACACTGTAAGCCACAAAGAACAATATTGGTGACGAATTAGCTCACATACAGGTTGCTATGGTGGAGAGAGTTGATACTGTAGTTTATCTCTACATCGACATAAATGTTCGACACATAAAAGATACAATTTTTATAACTTCTTCATTACAAACTTACTATGTTATGTTATTATTTGCAAAAAAATAAATATTTAACTTGCAATGTTTGTATGTATGTTTGGGTCAAATCTTGCAACTAAATTTTAAAGCAGTTATCCATCAACTGATTGAATTAAAATTTTGCATACACGTTTAGTTTGGATGGCAATGCAGATTAGAGCTAAAGCAGCCCGCACGATCAATAGTATTGTCAATAATATTATTGAAAATACTATTGTCAATTTGCAATTTAATAACACATTTTCACCAATACTGCTTTTTTTTATATCAATACCACCTCCGCACACGGTCAATAGTATTGTCAATACTTTTGTGTATTGACAAGTACTATTGACCATGTTCGGGCCGCTTAAGAGACGTCATTTTAAATCTAATATGGCGGACTGCCCAAAATGGCGGACTAGTTATTTTTTTAAGCTCGCCAATGATATGGGTATCAAATGAAAGGGTTTGCTGAGAAGAATAGGGAAAATAAAATGCCTTCACGCCTAAAATGCCTTAATCCAATATGGCGGATGGCCCAAGATAAAAGCTTGTTTTTAAAAATTTATTTATTTACTACAAGCAACACAATTTGTGTGAGTGAGAGACACTAATGGGATGTGCCACGCAAGTGTGGTACCTAGGAACTGTTCCAACATCAGACATTACGTCAATAAGATGTTGGCTCGGCATTACCCTATGTCCTGCATAGGCTGTCGTTTCGCCGTGTCCGACTCATCAAGGAATGCCACCTAACTCTGGATCCATACTAGATCAAGAAGATCAGAAATAGGGCTTATCAGAGACGAGCGTGATCTCATACCGCCATTCCTATCTGCCACACTTGCATGACAAGTAAGTCCTTTTTCCAATCACTTGGTTACTTTTACCAATAATTTAAATTGACCATAAAACCATCTGAAGACTACTACCTCATTTGTAAAAAATATACTCAGTGATTTTTATCTTTAAGTAGACGATACAAAAACCAATAAGCTCTTTGGCAGGCCTATAAGCTTTCCACGGAATATACTACTGAATTATCATACATAACACGTATCTGTGGGATCCACTCATATAGTTTATAAGCTTTTGGGCTTACACAACTATATGTCTTATCTCTAGAGTTCAAGGCTAACCATGGTGGTTATACTCACTGATCCCTCCCCTGAAACTAAGGAAATTTTAATCCCAGAGGTAAGATATCTTTCATACTGGTGATCATGATCAAGTGGATACTTGAAGATGCTGATTCCTTACTTATCCTATATTGGGTAAAAAGAAAAAAGACGGTTTTGCTCAAGGGTCCTACATAATTGGTCTATGATTTTAGGTTTGGACTTAATTAGGGTTGTTATCTTACCCTAATTAAGGGTAAGATAAAAAAAATTGAGGTTAAGATAAAAAGTCCGAAGCCTTCCATAGACTTTTGCACTAAAGATCATTTTTAATATATATTTTCCTAGATATCGCCTGAGAGGAAGATCTTAGAGATGGTACAAAGGGAGTTTAGGATAGACAATGGTTTCTCAAAGGGATATGGATTTTCATGTGACGCGGTTCTTAACCTTATCTAAGCATCATCACATGGGTGGTATATGAGAACACGTGATCAAAGCATCTAAACACAACTGTCTCCTGCTTGCATGTTTCCCGTTAGTAATACTAGACTTTGTACGATGCTTTAGTCTAATAGTTGAGTGTAACGTGAGATTTGATGTCTCTAAACTGTGGAGAGTGGATAACAGGTGAACTAAATAGTAGAAGAACCTTAATGCTACGCTCTGACACCCCGAGACTTCCAACTACAGTGTCAACACGCTCATTATAACCTATCTCAACCAATCAATATCTGTAAGGTCTGCATAACTAAAGAGACAACTATCAACTTTCACAGTAATGATTACAAAGTAAATATTAACATTACAACCTTTCCATATAATGGCCTATAATTACCATAACAGTAATCGATAAAATACTGATACAGAAAACCCTTATTATACATCGAGTATTACTAATTATTTTCAGACGATCAAAAATTGAATGGTAATCCATCATGATATCATCTCTAATATAATGATAATTTACATTTAAAAAACTTAAACATTGCATTAAATTACTTTTAGATTCGGATTTTTTAACTCAAAATAATTTTCTCAAACAAATTTAAAGAATAAACTATTTATAGCAAACCTATTTATGATAATAATTATTTATAGTAAACTAATTATTTATTAAATAACTAGATTCAAAAGCAATCCTTTAACTTATTAATAGTTGGAACTAAATTATAATTTATTGTTTGACGAAATATACACAATTTGTAATTTGAAATGAACTATTAATTAAATTAGCTTTGAAAACCATTTTAAATGAATAATTTATAAGCAATTTCCAGTACCTAGACTTTTTGACGTGGGAATAAATTGACTTAGAATTTGATTATGGTAAATAAACGTGTATGAAAGGCAAAATTTATACATAATCAGTATATACATACATAATGCATAAATAAGTAGTATGATTAAAATAATTGTAATATGTATACTGCAGTACGAATTTATAATTAATTATATTATTTGTCAGATAAATGTTTCTATTTTATTCAAACACACATAAGTGTTTGTGCAAGAAACAGAGGATGACTGAATGTAAATAGGAAAGTTAAAATCATTGCCAAACTTTTCCTGTAGGTAAATAGGAAAAGTATAGGTTATGAGTAAAATCAATCATCTGTATATTTGACCTCAAAGAAAAAAACCTTGAGTACCAAGTGTTTCCTCTACATAATCATACATAGAATTTCTAAGCAGAAAAGAAAATGCTAGAAAATAAATTGAAATCATATTACTGAGAATTTCATATAGCAGTGGTGTGACACTGTTATCACACTAGGTCTTATCAGTTGCTTCAATCCCTGATCACGTCTCTCACTGAATTGTGTCAACTCTGAAACTTCTCTATTCTACACAAAACCTCTCCCTCTCTCATCCTATCCCTGGATTAAATTTCAATTTAACAAAAGAAAAGATTCCAAGAATTTTTTTTTCCAATTCCGAATTAAAAAACAACAATGAGACAAAAAATAATCTGTCAATTTGTATGGCATATAGCTTCCTCACTCACTATAAGAAATTCTATTGGATGCAATTTCACTTGAGATTTAGATATTTTTAACCCAACGTGGCGCCCCACGTTGGGCGCCACTGTTGTAAATCGTAACAACCAAAATTGGGTTTAATATGGACCTATCATGCAAATCATAAAAAAAACAAGCGAGTTGTTTTTAGGATATGTTGGTTCGCAAAAATTTCGATTAATATACAGACCAACAGAAAGGGACGAGGTAAAAAATTTCCCTTAATGTCTCTAACGGATTTCTGTCCAGTAATTTTTAAATTTGGTTCATTAAAAAAAAAATCATACTTTAAAACGATTCCAAACGAGGAAAATAGAGAATATTAAATAAGGAAAAGGTTTTATTTATACATCCTGATTGAAATTGATTAATCAATATCAATCAGACCAGATATCGTTAGTCATTCAAACTACTTGACATTAAATTTTATTTAATGAAATTATTTATTAAAGGCAATTATAGACATTTTCAAAAGCCCACATAAGCCTTATACAAGGATGGCAAAAGTCTCATCAATAAAACAGCATTGAACAACACACACACATTAGGATTTGATGCATTCAAAAAATTTAAATTCAGCTCTAGAACTCATGTGAAAAATAGGAATAAACATAAAAATAGAAGGAATACATAAATTTAAAAATGTTTTTTCCTTTGAAGTATTTTTTATATTGCCTTTCGAAATTTAAACAAATAAAAAATGCAATGAAATATACCTCAAGATTTCTTATAGAACTCTAACATCGTTAAAAATATTATGACGCGGCAAAAAAAATAAGGTTATTAAATTTCTTATTTCTTCAATAATCCCTTTTTGTGTAGAAAATGAGGATGTGATTTCAAGAAAATCTCTTGGAATTAAAAAAATCGGAGAGATGAAAATACTGGAGAAAGAGACGAGAAAAAAGTAAAAATTGCATATCGGTTATTCCAGAATGATTCGGTTGCGAGGTCGACATTTATCTTGGCTCGAGTTTTTATAATCTCAACATTGCTTTTCTGGAAAAAGGGCAAACACCAATGTTGAAGAAAAAAAAAAACCGGAATTAAGACCCATAAAAACAGCCAACCGAGACCCCAAACGCCCCGGATTTATTGAACCATCCGAAATACTATAAAAATCCCCCCCTCCCTTCTCACGTTCCCCGAACAATCCACATCGGGGCCCCAAATCTAATTGTATCCGCGAGAAAAAGTCGGATTGATATTTTTTCTAACCCCGGAAAATAAAATTTATGACTAACACATGGAGTAGGGAAAGAGGAAAATAGTACCAAGTAGCCATTACGGTAACTCCGGCAAAATTGCCTCCTCTGACCCCCCATTTCAAAAACTAATCAAAGCGATAGAAGCGGTTTTCCGACCGTATTTTCAGACCAATTTAGTCGGACGGATTATCCGATACGAGCCTAATATCTATCCATCATTTCTACTTAATATAATTAGTCTGGAGTTTAGAAGTGCAACATGGGGCTTTTAGTTCTATATAGTTTGTCGTAACTTGAATTACATTAAGTCCTGTACAACGATAAATCACTTCGCAACTATATTAATCCTAAAGTAAGCCTAGCCTCTCATTGTTAGTTCAAAAACCACAATAGAAACTTTGAAATCCCTTATTTGCATTTAAATAGTAAAATTCTACGAGATTTAGTTTTTTCAATATTATTTTATTCGCAGCTGAACTATTCATCTGTAAACTATTTAGACTTAACATTAGATAAATCTGAAGATTTTTTTTTCTTTAAGGGTAATTCAATTTTCAAGTCTACCATTATTTTAAAATGTTACACTAAAAATATAATTAACTCTACCACTCTCTGGAAAAAATTATGTCATATTTTTTTTTAAAAAATAGGTAGATTACTATTATTGTATGATATATATCATATAAACATATGATATTTTTATTTACAATAGGTAAGCAACTGTTCAATCAGATATATTATCATACTTATAATTTTATAATTTACAGTAGGAAGAGAACTATTGAACATTATACCAGAACAACATTTATTTGAACATTATTTATTATATGATCATGCTTATATAATTGTATGATTTATGATAGACAAGTGTATGATAAATATTATAATTACTTATTAGTGAATATTATTTAGAATATGAAATAAGTAGAAATGAAATAAAATTAGCTTTGTGTAATAAAAAAAAAAAAAAAAAAAATTAACAACGGACTTTTATTCCAACCAACGCCTACACTGTTTTAGTTCCACTCTCAAGTCCGCCTAAGAAAACCTTCAATTGAAATAAAATTGTGTCCATAGATAAGGTTTATAGACAAAATCTCTAAAAAAAAAAATCCCCGACACCACTCAGACGAACTTTCTCATATACGAGTTCATATTTATCATAAAAATAACTTCTCCTCGGCAGGGAATCAAACCCACCTTTCTCCGTCTGAGTTTAAATCTGTTTTCTTAGAAACTAGATTTTTTCCCGGTAAAAAGATCTGCATTTAAGTGGACTAAATTTTAGAATTTTTTAATCAAAATAGTCGGAACCATTTTCGAGAAATAATTTTTTTCACGTTTTTCAGAGTATTTAGGTGGTGGCGACTCCAAATTTTGAGCTAAAATTAATTTCTCGATTTCACCTCGGGGTATGACTTTTCTTAAGATAAATGACAAATTTCATCAGTATATCGACCTAGTTTTTTAGGCGCCACGCATCTGACCGGATGATAGACAGTCGACAGACAGATATTCTTAAAAAATCACTTTTATGGACCCAAGTGACCTTAAAAAGTGTAAATCCATCAATATCTCATAATTGATTTTACGTGCTATCACAATAATATATTTTTAAGTAGAAAGAATAAAATCTATAAATGGTCACGCCATTGATAAATGGATAAAAAGGCTAAATTAAAATGTCAGGTTATGCTGTCTCTCTGATATTTAATCAAGTTATAGAGATGTTGGCTGTGCTAGAAGTGTTACTGTTAGCGAAAGAGCAATTGAATTTTACAGCAGATGCCGATAAGAAAAATATCTATCTGTATGAAAGAAAGGAAAATTTTGCTTTTCAGTAAAGCCTCGTCCAGACTTCCGAACCGAACAGGGGATACGAGCCGAGCATTGGGATCTGCGCATGCCCAGTCTAAAGTGCGCTTGCGCATCTCAGACTGGGAATCCGCAGAGACCAATGCTCGGCTTGATTCCTTTGTTCGGTTTGGCAATCTGGACGAGGCTTAAGGCTTAACTCTTCTTTTCTCATATAAAGAGAAAATATTGTGAATGCGTGCAAATTTGATTTTGAGATAATTTTATGGATTTACACGTTTTAAGGATTTCATCTGTCTGTCGTCTACGTGACCAATTTTGACGAAATTTGGCATACATGTTTAGAAAAATTACACCCCGAGGCGAAATCGAGACCTAAATTTCAGCTCCACATTTGGGGGCGCAATCCCTTTAACTATTGGACGTAGAAGGTTGAAACTTATATGGGGACACACAATGCTCTAATTAAGACCTTCCATTTGAATTTTATTAAAATAGAACGAGTCGTTTTTAAGATATGTTAGTTTTTAAAAATTAAGCGACAGACCGACAGACGGACATGAAATTAAAATTGTTCTGATGTCTGAAACAGATCTATGAATTTTTGAAATCGGAGAATATTTTTGTTTTTCAGAAAGATCATATAACTCCCGTTAGCTTCGGTAAGATCGGAAGCAAAACTCAAGGATGTGATCGTTCTGAAGAACAAAAATAGTTTATATCTCCGATTTTAAAAATTTCAAGACTGAAATGTGTTCAAAACATCTGGGAACAGTTTTGGTTCCGTGTTTGTTGGTCGGTTCGCTCAATTTTTTATGAACCAACAAATCTTAAAAACTAGTCATCATATTTTAATTAACTTTGGATGGTGGTCAGAGGTATTTTCCCATGGTTGCTTTCATATAAGTTTCAATCTTATGTGCCCATTTGTTTCTCTTCCTTATGCACACAAACATACACATAAACTTACAGCTATATCTTCAAAAGGATTCATCTGATTTTTATGGTAATTGGATAGTTTGTCAAAAGTGGCTCACGGATAGCCTATTTTAGCCTTCAAAAGGATTCATCTGATTTTTATGGTAATTGGATAGTTTGTCAAAAGTGGCCCACGGATAGCCTATGTTAATCAAGCGTTTGCGCTCTTTATATATTATTCTTTGCTTTTATACTTTAATTAATGAAAAAAAAAAGTTGATAGCTTTAAAAAACGGAGGGAAAATTAAATACATTCGGTAATAATAGATTGTAAAAGCATAAAATCATTAAATATACAAAATAAGATGTGAGGAAGCCATATGCCACACTAATTGACAGACTATTCTAGTTTATTCTAATTGTAGGATTGAGGTTGATAATGTTATCTCTAATTGATTGAGTACTTTAACAGAGTATACGGGAGTTGTTTTTTCTCTAGTATAAATGTAGGATTGAGGGCTGATTGATAATCATATCACTTATTAATTGAGAATTTTAATAGAAGATGATGAAATTGCTTTTTCCTTCAGTTTAATTGTAGGATTGAGGGCTGATAAATCTCTAATAGATTGTGTATTTCAATAGAAGATATTAGAGTGAAAATTCGAGATTGAGTGCTGAGGTTTAAATCACCTCAAGCTGTGCTCGGTGGAGAGACTCTAGACTCTACTTGTATCCGACTAAACACTCTTTTATTCCTTTGATCTGTTATCACTTTATATCGGGTAGTCGTTGGAATCTCGTTATCTTTTCCCCTTAAAACATCGCTGTCGTTTCAATTATGTCACTTTAATATTCCCACTGTCGACACTCCGCCCTCACACCTTTTAAAACACTAATTTTACTCTCTCCTGTCTCTTTCAATTTTTTCTTCCACGCACAAACTGCTTATATCAGACAAAGGTTTTTCTCCGTTTTGGATTTCAAAAAAGACGAAAATTTCCAACTCATAAATTATTTATAAGAAATCTTTTACTTTTTTTGTTCTTTAATCAATTCAATTCAAATCGTTCTTTTAAAATTCTCGGATTTATCAGTTCTAAATATTGAACTTGTAAAGTGTTAATTTAATTTAGTTTTTATATTCAGTGTCCTTTATTAATTAATTTAATTCTTATTTTTATATGACCTAGCCTTCAATTTTTATTTATTTATTTTTTTCATTGACTCTTCTACTGTTAGAAAGAGATACAACCTTTCCAGTTTTAATGAGCTACTAGCTGGATACCTGTGCTTCGCTACGGGGTGTTATTTTAATTTGATAAGTACCATCAATTTTATTTGATAACTACCATCAAGAAACATTTAAACTATTTTACTATGTGAGAATATCTAGATTCTATCACCCCCACTTATTTCTATACCCCCTTATCTTTGGTAAGATAATTTGCCAAATATCCCAAATCAAATATACCCCCCCCCCTCATATTTACCCCTCTATAACAAAACTGTACATAACAAAACTTACTTAAAGAGCTTTACAACGATACTCATAATAATAATAATAATAATAATAATAATAATATTTATTTCACCAAAA
>KZ651362.1:602786-613929 GCA_001010745.2 Gerris buenoi
GAAAGGGAGAGACAATTCTTTATTTAAATAGCCGGTGGAAAAATTATTAAAACTATTTAGTACCGAATATAAACTGGAGTATGAAGAGTTAGTTACTTTTAAAAAGTCTTCTTGAATTAATATTGAGGAATATGTTTGGATAATGTTTTCGATTATAGAGTTATTAAAAGGTGCATTAAATATTACATCTAGATCTTGATTAGTTTTAATTAGGAGCTGTTTAACTTGGGACACCCAATTGTATTTAACGGAGTTACTTTTTACCGAGTCTAGATAAAGTAAGCGGCGAAAGCATTTCTTCACGAGACTGTTGTCATCTGTAGTATGTATGTTGTTTACAAATCTCAAAACTTGTCTTAAGATTTTAACGGCGACGTGCTTCAGATTGAAGAGGAGTATTGAATTTGAGGGAGAAGTAAGACTTGAAGAAAAAGTTTTGTGCCGATTCTAACTGGTTGATATATCGTAGGGACAAATAGGTGAGGCGTAAAGCAGGGTGCCTAGGACGCTTGAGTTAAATACTTGTGGGGCCGCTTCAAATGATCGATTTGACACTCTAGCTAGAGTTTCTTTGACTGCTCCCGAAGTAGCTCTACTTCGAGCCACTGATTGTTTGGTAGCTTCCTCGAACAACCCTCTCCTTGTTAAACACATGCCTAGGTAGTTGAAGCTTGACACCTCCTCTAGTACGTGATTTTCAAAGTAACATTTGGGTCTCTTTTCAGATGTTCTCCCTTTTGATACAATCAATACTTTTGTTTTCCCTATGTTAGAACTGTTAGATCGTTAATTTCGCAATATTCTTGAAGTATTTTAAGTGCTTTGTTTAACTGAATTGAGGATTCTGAAATAATAGTTAAATCGTCTGCGTAGGCTAAGATACTAATATTTGTTTCTCCGTCAATAGAGACTCTCTCAAACCATTTCTTTTTGAAAAAACTATCGATATCGCTTATAAATATATTAAAAAGCTGTGGTGATAATATTTCGCCTTGTAGTATTCCATTTAAAATAGATATTTCGGCTGATGCCTCATTATTGTAAATAATTTTTGTTTTTGCCTGTTCATAAATACTTATCAAAATTCTCAAAAAAATTGAGCTGACTTTTAGCGTTTGAAGTTTTTCTATGAGACGCACACGGCAAATGCTATCAAAAGCCTTTTTAAAGTCTATAAAAGCAATATATAATTTTCTTTTTGGGAGCCTAATATGATTTTGAATCAGGGAATTTAATATAAATATATTATCGAGGCAACTCTTATTTTTTCTGAATCCCGATTGAGATTCAGGTAAGACGTTGTGTTTTTCTGCCCAAAAACGGAGTCGGTTGTTAAGGATAGATGTAAATAATTTAGTTATACAATTGACCAATGATATGCCTCTATTATTGTTTAAGTCATTTTTATCGCCTTTCTTAAAAAGAAGGATCGTATTCATTTTCGACCAATCGCCAGGAGTAGTTTCAGAATTAAGATTTTATTAAAAAACAGCTTGAGGTAGTCTATCCACTCGGGAGGAAGATTTTTAAAGAAGTCGTATCTAATTAGGTCCTGTCCGGGTGCAGATGCATTATTACTAGACTGTAGAGCTGTCAATATCTCGTCGTTTGTTATGTTCGAGTCGTGGTCAGGGTCATAGTGCTCCGTGATGTCAGTATTTGTTTGTTTTGATTTAGAATAAAGCTGGGTGTAAAAGTTTTCCCATTCATAAATGTCAATAGTGCCAGCTTTGATTGTATTTGTTTGTTTACATTTACTATATGTCTTCCAAAACTCTCTGTTATCTTTTACAGCTGATAATTTATTAATTATTTCCTGTTTATGTTTACTTTTTTTTTAACCTTATTATGGCTTCCCCCCAAACGATACTCATCATGAAGGATATTCATTACTTTGACCCTACCCCGTATTCCTGTGTTCCAAAATTTAAATTTCAAAATATCACGAAGACAGTGATTTGCCCCTTGCTTCGAAGGTCAAGTGTGCAAATTTTCATCGACATCCGACTAAAACTGTAGATTTGTTTATACAAATCTACAGTTATATAAACACGTAATATAGAACGTATGTATATGTTCTTTATAGAACATATACATACGTTGACTTTTATATACCTATATAGATTTATTTACCTATGTAGATTTTATTTTTATTTTTTTATTTATTTTTATTATTAGAACCGGGGACCGAGCGCCTATGGCGCTTGAAAGAAAGAGCTATTTTTTAAAAGTGANAGATATTTCGGCTGATGCCTCATTATTGTAAATAATTTTTGTTTTTGCCTGTTCATAAATACTTATCAAAATTCTCAAAAATGTTGAGCTGACTTCTAGCGTTTGAAGTTTTTCTATGAGACGCACACGGCAAATGCTATCAAAAGCCTTTTTAAAGTCTAATAAAACATAAATAATTAGATAAAATATAAATAACAACTGTTGGTCTCCAACAAGTTCACTTATTTCCCTCCCGCGCTTATTCACGGTCTCATCTAAAAATGTCCTATGTTTATGTAAATTGCCTCTATTTTCGGTATCGGGGAGAGTGCTATTTAAGCCACCGACTCTACAATTAAAGTCACCTCCCAAAATAAAAACATTACTATTTTCTCTTTTTTTTTTTATTTGTATAAATGATGACAGACTATTATAAAAATACTCATAGATAAATTCTAAATCTAATCCAGGTTTGAAATAAATGTTTCCTAAAATGAATGTAAGGTCTCCATAAGTAAGCTTAACAATTATCCAGTATTCAGTTATTTCAAGAGTATCCATTTTTATTTTGGGGTGGTTAAAATAGCAAGTCCACCACTTGCTCGTCCTCTGCTCTTGTCCTTGATAGCCGGTGAGGATACGTGATGTTTGGTCCATGACTCAATTCCAGGTGCCTTCACTTCGATGGTTCTCCACGTTTCACATAGACATGTTATATCCCATTTCTCAAAATCCTGAAAGTTATCAAGAAAATGTTGATAACCACTGCAGTTCCAAAAACCAATTGTTACCTCTTTTTCCATTTTCCTATCTGATATTGATTTTTCTGTTTTTTGTGATGTCATTTCCGGTTTGTTTTTCTTTTTTCCGATTGGTGAAAAATAATAGTAGCATCAAGTCCAGTTAAGGCATGAAACCTTTCATAGCCATCTCCGTCTTCACAGACAATGTCTTCTAGATCGTCGGAAATAAAAAATTTTATCCCTTCGACAAAAAGCTGGTCGACTGTTAATTTGACTTTACAATGGGTATTAAATTTAATTTCTCGTCTTAAAGCTAGAAGCTTCGATCTTTTCCTCCTAACAGTGGCTGAGAAGTCTCTTTGGACACTATACTTTGAACCGGCTAACTTATTGCAGTTGTGTAGTATACTGTTAATGTCCCAGTCCCTAGGAAAATGACCGATAATAGCTTTATTTGAGCTCGATGTGCGCAGAATATGGGCTTTATTGACAACCGGTTCCATATCAAGTTTTAATTTTTCAGCACAAAATTGCTTGATTAAGTCTGCGCAGTCCGATTTCTCAGAAGGTTGAAGACCCCAAAATATTAAATTATTTCTCCTTCCTCTATTTTCAAGTTCACCTATTTTTTTTGCTAGATTATTGTTTATAACTTTGATTTCGTCGATTTCTTTCTTAAGGATAGTATTTTGATGCATCACTTCGTTAATTGTCTCTTTAAGTAGGTTGAGATCTTCCTTTGTGGCGAGAGGCTTTAACTTTTGATCAAACTTTTGATCTAGCATAGCTTCAAAAGCACTGAGATCCATGGCTGTTTTCTTATTTGCGGGAATATTGGTAGAGTTTTGCTTTGGACTTGGCCTCGATCTTGGACTTTTGGTTGAATCGTTCCTAACCTCTTTATCAATTCCCTTCATTCGCAACTAGTTATTGCTTTAACTCCCGAGATATCGAGATTTCAGATAGGATCGATTACCGATCGTGGCTAATAGCGCGGTAGGTGACAGTGTTTGAAAGCTTTTTCAAGGTCAGCTGATGATAAAAGTGATGTATTTGTGTGATCGACCTAATTAATCGATTCTTAACAACCAATCAGAGCTAAGCTTTTTACAGCTTTGAACAACGGAGCCTTAATAAGGCTATATTACTAATTTAAATGTAATTTTAAACTATTACCTCTGATGTAACTGTTTTAAAGGTATATCCAAATGATTGCACTACACAACAAGTTCACTACTGGCACAATATTTCAACGAAAACACAAAGAAATCCCAAAGAAAAACGTAAAAATAACGGAGCTCGATCTGAACGTGTCTAGGCCAAGATGGCTTCCCCCCAAACGATACTCATCATGAAGGGTATTCATTACTTTGACCCTACCCCGTATTCCTGTGTTCCAAAATTTAAATTTCAAAATATCACGAAGACAGTGATTTGCCCCTTGCTTCGAAGGTCAAGTGTGCAAATTTTCATCGACATCCGACTAAAACTGTAGATTTGTTTATACAAATCTACAGTTATATAAACACGTAATATAGAACGTATGTATATGTTCTTTATAGAACATATACATACGTTGACTTTTATATACCTATATAGATTTATTTACCTATGTAGATTTTATTTTTATTTTTTTATTTATTTTTATTATTAGAACCGGGGACCGAGCGCCTATGGCGCTTGAAAGAAAGAGCTATTTTTTAAATGTGATGGAAAAATTAAGAAACAATTACATTTTAAGGCATATTATTAAGTATGCTTGGTTATCCAATAAGTATAAAGCCAAAGGATCGAAATTAAATTTTATTTATTAAATGTATCCACTTATTTTAGTCCACTTATTTAATTTTGACGTTCTAAAGACATATTGATAATGGGCAACATGAGCGTGGTCGCGTTAATAGAATTCAATACTCTTTACTCTTTTAATACTCCTTTCTTTAAAATTTGTCATACCGCATTCCATGTTCAAGGTGGGAACACTGCCGAGATGTTCGTTACCCGTAAAACAATGTTTCACTATTGCGATTGTCACTGTAACAATTACCTCTGTTAATATTAACGCACTGGTAGCACAAATATTTTCAATCTACGTCCGAACAATCTTGAAATGTCGCTCGTAGATATAGAATAACTGTTCCCACACTTGCTCATAAAAATATCGTAGTTTCGTGAGTGAACTTTTAAATCTTCAATTTTGATTTGATCCTCAATTGGTCTCCGAACCAGAGGAAGTAAGGGCTGTTTCACACTACACGGTTTTCGCCGTACGGCAAAAAACCGTGTATTTTTTGCCGTGACGGCGAAAAACCGTGCATTTTTTGCCGTGACGGCGAAAAACCGTGTATTTTTTGCCGTACGGCGAAAAACCGTGTATTTTTTGCCGTACGGCGAAAAACCGTGTATTTTTTGCCGTGACGGCGAAAAACCGTACGGCAAAAATCCGAATGACACTATCCGGTTTGTCCACGGCTATTTTCAATCAGAAGGTTTTTAAAAGTGTAGTGAAGTGCTGTGCAATGAACCGAAAACAAATTATTGCATTATGGATGTATTATCGCCGCAAAAAGAGAAGACAGTGCAAACTCCGGATGTGGGTGCATCCTATAAATCAAAAGAGAGATGAAGTGGGCTTATTTCTTAGATACTTTTAGATAGTTTGTTTTTTGGTCATTAAGGTGAGTACAATTAACAAAGTAGTTCATATGAAAATAACCTTACACATATTTCACCCATCACGGAAATAATCATATTTAAACTAATATATATGTTTTTACATTACTAAAGCTATAACTAATTCCGACTAACTTCATTCCAAGCATTTTTATCTTTGTATGCATCGAGATATTTATCCCACAGCACCGGTCTCTTTTGAACAAGGGTAATTAATTGTTTTGCGTAATCTCTGCCATTGTTAATTAAATTATTATTTATAAAAAATTTATTAAAAAACTGACGAGAAACATCTAGAGCAAAACCTGGCGAGAAACTGACCGTACGAATCAAAACAGTCCAATATGAAAGCGTGCATTTGATCAAATAGACAACTAGATACACGGCGGCTATCCGGTCGCCGTGAGTTTAGTGGTTGTAGACGGCTGCTACACGGCGGCCGTACGGCTTTTTGCCGTCGCCGTGTAATGTGAAAGTGCCNCTGTATAGCATGTGAACAATGAACCTGGGTTTATTTACATTTGATTACAATGTTACTTTTCCTAATATAAGATAAGGTCAGTCATGGAACAAATCCCAATGTGTGAAGTGACTCACTCCTCATATTATTTTGACGTGATACTTGTTGTAGTATTGTTTTTGAATTTTTAACCAATTTTAATGACAAATGAAGAGTTTTTGAATCTTCCACCATGGTAACTATATAGTTAAGCATATTGTAATAGTTTATTACGAATTTAAGTTTATTAAATTAAATATTATTAAAATTTTTATTCTTTATTATTATTATTATTTTTATTTAATTTCTTTAATTAGTTTATTTGCTGCCATCTTAAAAAAAAAAATAGTGTAAAATTTCCGAAGACTATACCGCTTTTACAAATGCTAAGAAACACCTGAGACCTGAGAGTGCCGAATTTCGTTAAATAGGTCAATTTTTACGCTACTTATCGTTAGACAAACAAACTTTGAAAAGCCTCTGAACTGAAGAATGAAGAACTCACGAAGCTCGTTCAAAAAAACATTGTAAGATGTTAGCATTTTTATTTAACAGTTGAAAGTTTAATTTTACCGCACCTTGGTATTTTTTTAAAAGAGATTTTTTTATTTTTCAAAATGTAATTGAAGTGCACTCATCCTTAATATTCAAAGATTTTTTCCCCACGTTATAAAATAAATATAAAAACGGTCACAAAATAAACTCTTAACAAACGTGAAAACATTTTATAAATAAAATCTAGGGAAAAGTAAATAAAACATACATATTTAGAAAAAAAATACTTTCATATTTTAACGTAATTTATCCAAACAAGAACTTAATAATAAAATGAATTACGAAATGGGTGTGTCATTTTGCACTCGGATAATCACATATATAAATGGATAAGTAGTTATATAAAGTGACTACTTTCTCCTATTAAAACCTAAACCTACTTTGGTAGGAGAAAGCGTAAAAGAAAAAACAGTGCGCATGACTATTAAACTGCATCAAAAAATTAAATAAATACAATATAATGAGAGAAAAAGTTTACTAAAAAATAAAATTATCTTAAATACCGAAAAAAATTTGAGAAGGTTGTCTAACGAAAATTGTCTATTTCCTCTCCCGATATTTTATTTTTTCCCCATTTTATACAAACTCCACCTTTCAACTCTTGAAAAAGAGATATCCTTAACTCAAAAAAAACTTATTCTTTTATCACGGTATACATTTTAAGTACTCTTTTCAAATAGTTTTTTTTTTTTTTTTAAGAAATGCATTTGATTTGCAACAGGTAATTTAAAATGTATTCTACCACAATTTTCCTTTTTCCCTCTCCCAGAAATAAAAGAAATTCCACCCAAACTTAACTTTATGTATTTCGCTTATTAAGAGAGACAATTACGAGAAAAATAATTAGAATTGAATCATTCTGACATCTCCACGACATTAATTTTATATTGAATTATTTTACGTTTGGGTAAAATTGGTGAAGAAACAAATATAAAGTCGATGATTTTTAAATTATTAATGGACGAATTTCATTAATAATTTTGTAATCAAAAAAACGAAAAAACCGTACCAGTTAATGCAGTACAGTTAACTGATATCACGTCATTAAATTGTTGATTATCAAGTTGAATTGTTTTCGGAAAAGTTAAATTACATTTATTATAATAATAAATGAAAAATTTAATTGACAAATTTAAATTTATAAATAAATGTATGACTGGCAACTCGAGCTAAATTTCTCATTAAGTATTTATTTCTATAGTAGTAGTCTCAACTGCTGTATTCCTTTCCCATGAACATACTTTTTTTTATTGTAATAGGACCTTGTTCTCTATAAGATCAGATGGTAGAAGTTTACCTTTGAAATCGTGCAATTGACTTCTCACGATAACTTTCTCATCAAGTAATTTTACTTTTCCTCACTACCTATAGTAGGAAAAGTATTGTTTTCACAAAAAAAAATTCTCGAGAATTCAACGGAATTATCCGTTTTGGGTGTTTTTAAGACCTCCTGAGTGGTTTTCAGCATGACGTCTGTATGAATGAGAGTGCGTGTGTGTGTTATCATCGTAGCGCCCAAGGAATTTAACCTAGAGAGTTGAAACTTAGCATAAAAATCAGTCCTTACCTGCAGTGGTGCCACCCGGAAAATCAACTTTTTCCGCCATCTTGAACCCAGTTTGCTGAGTCAGCAAATTTTTTTTAAAAAATCGTATTAAATCGAAAATGTTCCTGATCGAGTTGAAATTTGGTACGAATGTACCTCTCTGTATGACAAACAAGCCCACCAAATTTGATTTTGATGTAGGCCGCCGTTTTGAAGTTATCAATTTTTGAATTTTTAAACTTTGACGGTTATAATAATACCGAAAGTATAGGTTTTTAACACATAGCATATCGTTGCAACCGGAAAAAATTAAGGAACAAATATAAAAAAAACCGATGAAATTTCATTAATTAGTTTAAAAGTTATAAGCGAATATAATTATTTATTAGTACGACAATTTTGATGACTTCAAAGTTTGTTTACATCATTCAAAATACACAAACTTCACATAATTAAATAAAAAATATAGGTATTAAAAATAAGGTTTTTTTTTAAGAACGATAATAAATCAGTTAGTTCAGAACCAATCCAAGTACTGACCACGTCCAATGCTGCTTCCTCCTGCTGTGAAGCAGCAGGAGAGGCCACTTTAGTGGCCTCTCAAGTGAGGAGAAGTTTCGAGGTACCCCGTACGCGATTTTTTTTATATAGTTCATTCTTTTTCATGAACATAATCCCGTTCTTTATCAAATCAGATGGTATTTATAGATTCAATGTAGGTACTCTTTAAAATGATATAATTGACAACTCAAAATATAACTTTCTCAATAAGAATTTATTTTTATAGTAGTTGTCTCAATTGCAGAGTTCTTTTCCCATGAACTCTGCAATTGATTTGCATTGCAGTTCATATATTATTCATTTTTTTTTTTTTTTTTTTACTCCATCTCCATCTCTTTTTAGATTAGATGGTATTTAAATAAATTAAGTTTACTCATTGAAATTGAAACGAGTTTGGACAATATTCTTTTTTATTGCTTCCATGCTCACTGAAAATATTGCATTGATTGTGATCATTCTGAAAAACAACGAATTTATGATGTCTCAAAATGGTCAGAAATTCGTTTTAGTCATGAGGGAACAGTTTTGGGCAACGTTTCTGTCTGTCGCAACATTTTTGAAAAGAAAGAAGACATTTATTGATGGTGAATATTTACAAGGTTTTTAATGAATATTTACATATGAACAATCAAATGTCAGTACCCCACTGTTGTACAGCTGCGAGGGTGAGCTCGTTTACATTCTAATTTATTCTGCTTTACACATACATACACACATACACACACATACAGACACACACATATCTATAGTTTTTGTTTTGTTTAAATATTAGTAACGGGGGTACTAAAGTTGTTTTGGCTGGTTTTACTTGAATTTAGTTTCTAATAGTATCCAGTAATACCAGGCATAGTCCAGTTTTCCAGTTTTTTTAGTCGCAATATGAATAAGCTGTAGTTTATCTCATTTTGTCCCAGTTTTCTTTTTCCGCAAAGGGCATTATAGAATAATCCCTCTTCATAACCGTTGAGTTAATAATTCTAATTGTTCAAACACTTATTTATATCGAAGCTAATTACAAAAATACATCTGACCAAAAACCATTTGTGTGGTAAAAAAAAAACACCCCGCCAAGTCTATGGTCCAATAAAGTTGTGAAATCAACTTTTTGTCCCGCCAAGTGATGTTGGCACTTTCTCCTGACCCATCACTAACAACATAAATACTTTTCAGCTCCTTCTCCTTGCCGGTGTGCCTTGCCATTTCCTGAAACTGGAATTTTAATATTCTTCAAACACCAATACAATTTCTTGTTTACCACATGTGGCTTGTGTGGAAAGATAGTTGTTCATCTCATAGTCTTAGTTCTAGACAACTAGTACTAACAATATGCAGGCACATATTAGAGAGGAAAGCCTTTTAAAGAGTTGTTAAAGGCTCTTCTCGATGCCACAATGATCATTGCTGTAAATCTTTCTGCTGAAAAGTATTTATGTCCCGCCAACATCACTTGGCGGGACAGAAAACCACTTGGACACAACTTTTTTGGACCACAGACTAGGCGGGGTGGTTTTTTTTTTTACCACACAAGTGGTTTTTGGTCAGATTTCATGACTTTTTGTACGGTTAACGGTTCCTATGAATAAACTGTTTAGAGCCCACCTTACTGTAGGGGTGGATCAACGTTAAAATGACTGCTCGCTAGCTTGGTTTCTCGCTCTGCGTTCAGCGTAGGAATGAGCTATCTAATTTTTTTTATCTTGGAATGTACTAGGGTTCTAGACGAATCAAAAGCCCTCATTCATTAAAATCAGTTCAGTAGTTTAGGCTGTAGGTGCGTCAACGTTAAAGTGACTGCTCGCTAGCTTGGTTTCTCGCTCCGCGTTCAGCGTAGGAATGAGCTATCTCATTTTATTTTATCTAGGAATGCACTAGGGTTCTAGACGAATCCAAAAAGCCCTCATTCAATAAAATCGGTTTCGTAGTTTAGGCTGTAGGTGCGTCAACATAAAATGAAGGAAGAATAAGAATAAGAAGTCATCAAAACTACCATTTTCAAACCTATTTTTCTCTACTTCTACTTGGCCGATTTTGACAATTTTTTTTATTTTTGATCTACAGGCCACGGCCTTCGAAGATATTAATTAAAATACTCTGCCAATTAATGTGGCACATAGCTTCCTCGCAAAGAAAAAAACAAATTAAGATATATACCTCGATAAAAATAATCAAAAAGTTGGAACGGCGCCGCTGTGTTCCAGTAAATATTTAATAAAGTTGAGAAATTTAAACATTTGTTGGAGAAACAAAGCCTCCAACAAGCGCCATATGTTAGCGTACCTATAATTTATTTAATAAACAAATATAAACCTGCAACCAAATCGTAGAAACCGCTGTATAAACAGGTTTTTTTTA
>KZ651362.1:645651-655694 GCA_001010745.2 Gerris buenoi
ATTTTTTTATAAAGAATGACTTTTTTTCATAAAATTAAAATTAAGGCCAGTTCCCTCTTGTGCGATTTTAAAAAATCTCAATTTTTGGGAACAGGTTACATGGTAGAACATTGTTAATGCGATAAATCTTCATTTGAAGACATGCAGGAGGGATGATCAAGAATGACTTTTTGTCGAAAAAAGAAATTTTTTGGTCACTTCACGTATCGTCAAGTCGATCCTGGGACATACTGTATATATAACAATCATTTAAAAGAATCTACATACAATTTATTCTACTTAAATTCCAAAATACCAATGACAGCTAATTTGAAATTTCTTAATTTTGTATAAGTAATTCTTCCAAAATTTAATTTGTTGTCAACAATCATTCGGGGAAAAAATTTTGTTGAGATGAGTCACATTACTACCATGTATAAAAAAAAATAAAAAGATAAAGTTTGTATAATCTTTATTATGTTATCAAAAAAATGTTGCGTTATTTGACGTATTTCATATATGAATATTTCACCCTAAAATATATTATCTACATATATATAATATAAATTGAAAAAACAACAATATTATATTTAGTAAAGAGGAGGAAAAGAAAAAATTACACAATAATTTTAGAAAGAAGATAAAATATATATTTGGGTGAAATTCTATGAAATATATTATCTTTATAACAAAATATTCATATACTTTTATAAAAGGACATCGCATATAAAGGGAAATAAAGTATATTTGATATATTTCCGACGAGAGGTATAAAATGTAATGTTTGCCCATAAAAGCAATGTATTGATGTGTAAATGGGCCAGTATATTGTTTGTGAGATACTAAGGAGAGAATTGGGTAAAACACATATTTATGATATATTGACAATTGACACATACTCTTATGAATGGTTTTATATTTTTGGAAAAATCTGCTATGTAAAAATTTACATGACAAAAAGTACGTGTAAAATTATTAGAAAATAATCTACTTACAAAGATAGAAACAGATATACACCTATATATTTTTTTTAAAAAAAGAAGAAGCTATTTGACAATTCGTTACACGGATCACCGCAGTGTAACTAACTATTTTACCTTGAGTGTACTCCTAAAAGACAAGAACTACAATGCTGATGATCTATAAGACACTAATCAGAACTTTAGCTACTTTAGCGAAGAGTGGGCGCCTACCCAGAAGTCGTGTTACAAGCTGGACAGTTTTGAGCACAAAATTATTAAAAAGATCATTTGGACCTATGGGAGAAGATAAACAGTGAAGAAAGAACCGAGAGCAACTAGACTTGTATGGAGAAATCTTCCAATTAAAAAATATTAAGCTAAAGAGCTTAAGATAGTGCGCGCATGTGAGACGTGGCATGGTGATTTGATGATGCGACTTTATGTTAGGGAACCAGATGGAAGGGACGACGGTTTACCAAGTGGAAAGATTCTATGTTAATAAACTTGAAGAATATATATAAGGCACGAAGAAAGACATGAATGGAGGAATAGGATCGATCAGACCAAGAACCATAGGTCTGTAAGTATGGAAGTCAGTAAACGTTATCAATGTATCTGTATTACCTGATACTTTATGCCTTACTAATAATACTTTTTTAAATATCTAACCACTTTCGTTTTTAGACGTATATAAACAAAAAATAAAACCTGGCTAAAGGTTCAAAATTGTTTCACTCCTAGAAAGAAGGTAAATAAATAAAGAATTAGGTGCTGATCTGGTGTTATTGTGTCAACGTAGGGACATTGCAGTGGATGCAATATTTAACGGGAGTAAGGCAAGTGTACATGTAATGTCACTGGTGATTTCATCCCAGTTAGAAAGCCCTGGTCTGTAAGTATGGAAGTCAGTAAACGTTATCAATGTATCTGTATTACCTGATACTTTATGCCTTACTAATAATACTTTTTTAAATATCTAACCACTTTCGTTTTTAGACGTATATAAACAAAAAATAAAACCTGGCTAAAGGTTCAAAATTGTTTCACTCCTAGAAAGAAGGTAAATAAATAAAGAATTAGGTGCTGATCTGGTGTTATTGTGTCAACGTAGGGACATTGCAGTGGATGCAATATTTAACGGGAGTAAGGCAAGTGTACATGTAATGTCACTGGTGATTTCATCCCAGTTAGAAAGCCCTCGAGTTTACAAGCAGATACACCATTATCCCGGGCTTCATCTACTAGCAGTATTAAAGCTGAAGGCCAATAATTCCGATTTCGGGTCGAGTTGACCTCTCTCCGTATCAATTATTAACGAGGAGAGATGCCAACTTAGATGCCTCCAGGCTGCCTCTCAGTAACAATAACCCTAAACCTATCCGCTACAGTGCTTCCCCCTACCGGCGGGAATTCAAATTAATAATTTATTTTCACTCCTGTCCGTTCTTCGAACCTCCCAATTCTTTTCTTTCTTTCACTATCTTCTCCTTAAAGAAATTAAATTTAAAAATTGGATTGCACAAAAAAAAGATTATCTTTTTTTTCCGGTGTAAAGGCAACTGCGAAGAGTTGCTGCATTGCGTATATACCTTTATTTTATCTTTTTTTTACTTCAAGTTTATTTTATCTCACACTCTCTCTCAAGAGAAATATACCGAGGAATAATTCAGTACGGTTTGTGTTACATGCATTATTAAATGTGTAAATATCATTTCACGAAAAATTACAATTCAGAAAATAAAAGAAGAAAACAAAGAAATTAAAGAATGTAAAACGCTAATTATATAGAGTACAGATAAATTACATTTTTATTTTTCTAGTAATATTATAATTGAGTTAGCTAAATCCAAAAAGGAAATAATATAAAGATAGCTTAGGTAAAATATTAAGGAATTGATTATTATTCATTTGGTAGTCGTTATATCTGCACTGACGACAGACATTTTTTTATTAAAACTACTTTTCTTAATCAATTTGTAAATCCTTCAAAATCTCAGTCAAACTATCGTGAAACATATAACAGTATCAAAATTTTAGGGGATTCAATTTTTTTTTTTTTTTTTTTTTTTTTTTGCTTTTTTAGAGGTAAAAGGCAGTATGTCAGACTAAAACTCACGGATTTAGCCAGTTGGAAAAGGCACTATGAACCAAAATGCTGGGGAGGTAAAGAGCACTATATATGGACATGTAGCTGTTTACTTTCAGAGAATTAAGAATAAGTTAGCACTATGTCCAGATAGTGCCCTATACCCACTCCACTTAGTAAAAAATAAAAGTACAAAATTTAAAAAAAAAAAATGTGTAAAAAATCAAAATAGCTCTCCCGAAAAAAATTACAATTTGGCACATAGTGCCCTTTACCTCCGAAACACAGATATAAGCTTGAAAGGGAAACCTTTTAAGGCAAAAAGTAATTTTTATTTGTGACTAGGAACAAAAAACTCGTCTAACCAAAAGGTACAAATATATTGGCTCATTCCGTGCACTTTTTTTACTTTAATTATAGACAAGTAGTACTTTCATGTTTATATGCCGGATGGCTTAAGGGTGGTAGGGGAGCACACAGAGTCGAATAAAGTTGGATGCTCTCGGCATGTGTGCCCTAACGGAAGAAAGACAGTGACTGTGAAAGACAGTGATTGGGAAACAGATAATAGAGATTTTACTGTATTTGTATAGATTTGAAATTTTGTAGTTTACCTGAGGTGCAGATTTTATTTATTTGTTTTGTTAATATTATTAAGTTGTTGCTTTTTTTCAATGACCCATTTTTTTCCATTCTTTTTTTATATAATTCAATATTTTGCTATAAAATAATTTATAATACATACTATTGTTGATTTGTTATAAAGAAATGTTTGGTTGTTTTAGCTGTGCTAGCTCCTGGTCTGTCAGGAGGTATTGNATTTTTCCTGTGTGCGCGTCAAAACGATCTTTAATAATGGTAAATTTCACGCTTTTATCTCTTTTGGTTCAAAAGTTATTGGAACCGTACAGAGTGACAGACAGACAGACACAGGAACGAAACTATAAGGGTTTCTTTTTTTTGGTTTTACCAACGAAACCCTAAAAAGGACCGTCTATGAGCATATTTTCACGAACCATCCTACTTTTTCATAGTCGGATAAGTACGTTTAAAGATATAGGTTTCAATAAAAATAAATTGCCGGCTTAAGTTGGCAATTGATTTACCTGTAAAAAATCTTACACTTGGACGAGTCTCGATCCTCCGATCCCTGAATCATCAGGCAAATGCGAAAACCAAAGCACCAGGGAAGTATATGTTTCAATACAAAGGACACAGAATTGGTATATAAGCGAAATATTACATACATTAGGTATAATAATAAATATATATAAATGTTGTTTTGATGTTTTGCCTTCATTATACACTTAAATTTTATAACGAAACCCTAAAAAGGACCGTCTATGAGCATATTTTCACGAACCATCCTACTTTTTCATAGTCGGATAAGTACGTTTAAAGATATAGGTTTCAATAAAAAAAAAAATTGTCCCCATGTAGAATAGAAAGCAATCGTCGCAGAAGATAAGGCGACTGACGAACTACGAGTAGTTTTTAAACTGGTGGTTCATACATTTTTGAAACTTCTTTAGACGCGGTAGAGTAAAGGCTTGGAAGTAAGGAAATAGTGAAACGAAGTTGGTGGTTCGAGACTCTTCTAAGCGATAGAATTTTATCAACTGCCGGCTTAAGTTGGCAATTGATTTACCTGTAAAAAATCTTACACTTGGACGAGTCTCGATCCTCCGATCCCTGAATCATCAGGCAAATGCGAAAACCAAAGCACCAGGGAAGTATATGTTTCAATACAAAGGACACAGAATTGGTATATAAGCGAAATATTACATACATTAGGTATAATAATAAATATATATAAATGTTGTTTTGATGTTTTGCCTTCATTATACACTTAAATTTTATGCAAATATTTTATTGGAACAAAGTTTCTTATGGCACGTTCTGGATCCCGGGAGTGAATCCGAAAAAAACGACCAAAATCACCGTCACAAGATAACCCTTACGCAAAATCCGTCACGAAATCTACCGATGACAATAACTTGAGTAAAAGTTCACAGAGTTAGTTGACATTTGGTACACATGTTCATTTTACCTTTACCAATGCCCAGGCTAAGTTCGTTGGACAACGTTATCCGCCCAAGCGTTCACGCGCAACGCTCGCATAAACGTAAGCTTCAAAAATGTTAAGACGGAAAAAAGTGTTATTAAGGAAGCCTGTTACTTGACTTGTTTTGTTTATTTTTGTTATATATGTCAAATGTCACGTATTTCAATCTAACATTCTTTAACAATTATACTCTTTAACTATATTTTGTCTTATATTCAATACATATTTATTGTAAGATGCTTGCTTTAATGATACAAATATCACTTTTCTTTTAATTTTGCCTTAACTCCGCTAGGTACAAACAGTTAGTTACTTTTAATTTTGTCTCTTTTCTAACTCCGCCATGTATAAGTAATTAGCAACGTATCGTATACGTACTTAGCAGTGTGATTTTATAATTTATATTTCATAAAAAATATATGGAACTTCGTTCCTTCCGGGTATCCCGCGACACCACACGTATTTTTTTTTTTTTTTTTAAATTAAATTTCACATAACAACCATTCTTAATTCCGAAATAATATCAAAAAAATGCAAAGAAAGGAATGCATAAAATCAACTGATTCTAGGACTTAAGTTTCACCTGTAATGGGGGAGAGTCTTACACAATTTATTTGATAAAATTAAAGCTTATGTTGATTAAAAAAAGAAAGAAACAGGCGTCAGAATTTTTAAATAATAATGAGATTTTTTAGAGATGAAAACAAAAAATAAACAATAGTTTCTTCCTTACCTCTAGATTGAATAGAGAAAACAGTATTTCCTCAATCACTATTAGACTTCTTGCTTGAGAACTAGCATCTATTCTACATTTTTATAGATTATAGACTATCCTTATTTATTTTTATGCACATTCTAAGAGCTACTTAATAATCTGTTTCTTCTTCACTTCAGACTTAAGTTAAAAGCTTTTAAGAAAAATACTTTAAAGTATTTTATTATATTCCCTTTAAGATTATTCTTATGTACCTTTTATTTGTATTTTTCAATAATAGTAATAAAGAAAGTAAGGATGAGAGAATTAAAGAAAAGAAATGAAAAGCTATTTTAAAATTCCCTTGTATTTTTTATCGTTCTCTTATTTTGTTCCTTTATCGATGAATTGATTTTTTTTTCTTCTCTCGAAAAAACCTTTTTATAATCTTATTCTTATTTAAAAAAGTTAATTAAATTTTATGAAAATAAAATCTGTAACACTGATATTCTTTTTTTTTGCATCATAGATGTTTTTTAATAATAATAACAAAATACATATATATATTTAACTTATTTTAAATCCCATAATATCTAATTAATTGATTTATTATTAAATAATGTTTTTTAATTATGCAACAAGTGATTGTTTAAAACTTTAGGTTCTTAAATTTTAAATATCCATAACCTAATAATAACCTGCTTAGATGAGTTGATCTGGTACTTGTTAAGCTTTTAATTGGAAAATAATGGATAAGACAAGTTGAAAAGCACAGGAGAAAATATCAAAATTTAATGTAAGAGGTCTAGTACTGCACATTAGTTTAGGGAGAGAAAAAAGGACGGACCAGAAGGTAGCCGAAGCGGCAGCTTAATCGGAAAAACACCCGAAGGTACGTCTTTTTTCCTTCCCTGATGTCAAATTAATAGTTGAGACAGTGACTGGCATCTGAGGTCTGCACTGTCTCAACTTCACATTTAAATTCGTCTCATTTGCTCTAAAGAATGCCATTAATTAGTGAAAGGCGGCAGTTACATATACTTGTAGTTATATATGAGAGATTTAGTGAGATACGGTTTGAAAGAAAAAACTTGTTTACCTACTAGTGTCGTAACATATATTTACATCATCAGGGTAATTAACAATATAAGGGCTTTGAACTTACATATTTTTTATTTTATTAGCATAAACAAACCTGTTTTGTAAATTGGCATTATTGACAATTATTGTCTGTTAAAAATCTTGTCTGGTTTCTACATAAGAAGAGAGAATAATTAGAAATTAAAAATTGGATATAATCTTATGATAACAGATACTAAGGTTATTGGTTTCAGTTCTAAAATTTACGGAGTTATTAGTTTTATATATAAAGTACATTTCAAGGACATTTCTTCAATAAACATTTGGTTCTTGAGCAAGGACTCGTATCTCACTAAATCTCTCATGTATATACTTTAACGGTTGCTAACTTAAATTTTTTAATCCAACTTGTAGTTATTTGAATGACGATATATCTTTTACTAAGCAGACAACACAACTAATGGAGATGTTATAATTGTAAAGTAATTAAAGTTGCGTTATCAAGGGTATAATTTAGTCAGATTATTTCTAGTTATGAATAATTTTGTTTCTCCTGTTTTTAAAATAGATTTGTTCTTTCTTTTTATGAAAATCCTTAAAAACCACTTCTTTAAAGCTATAAAATAAATTAAATCAAAATCTTAAAAATTATATATGCGTAAATCCCGCTTAGGTCTCGCTTAAAAAAAAAGTCTTAATTATAATATAACCTTAACGACTCGTAGAAAAGAAGAAGTGTTTCATAAAATTTAAATATATATTGAGTTAGTAAAACGGAATAAAGATGCATAAATAATACAGATGTATGTATATGTGAGAGGATATATAACATTCTANGGGTATTTTCCATTCCTACATCTTTTGTATATATATCTTCGTCCACCTCCCCCTTTCCAACTTCATTCTCTCATGTAGACTCGATGAGTGTGTTGAGTGCTACGAGAGACTTCGACTCTGCTGATGATGGCGTTTAGCCGAAACCGGTCCAGTGATCTCCAGATCAAGCAAGTATCGACGGTAGGGATATCCTCATTCGATAACTTACGAACTTGCGGTAGCAACTTGCAATTTGATATATATATATATATATAACCTAAAGAAAATGTAAAAATAAGTGGAAAAAGGAGGTATTATGGGTCGAATTTTCCCATTTAGTGGGAAAAATGGCGGTAAAAAAGAAAATAAATAGGTGAGATGAAATAAAAGAAAAAAAACCAACCAGGGAAGTGTGAAAGAACCAGATCTGAGTAGTAAACAACATTGGCATGCAATATTAACATTTATTCTATGAATTCTCGAATAGGGACGAGAGTGGTTGTTTTTTGCAATGCACGCAGAGTTATCCCCCCTTCACTGTTTTGACTTCAACTTGGCTACAGGTGAAGTGAGAAACATTGCAACCTATTTCGGACTCTGTATTCGAGGTTCAGGTAATACCCAGACAAACTCCTACACTTCACCGTGCTTCACATTCTGTTTTATACAGGAATGTTGTCGGCGGAAAACGTGAAAGGTGACTTAACAGTGTGAGGGGATAGAGTCGCTTTCATTTAAAAACATGGAATATTTAATGTTCTTGTTTCTATTTTTTTTTTGTTTTACTCGTTTTCAACTCCTTCTCCCCCTCAACCTATACAGTCTCTATTTAGATATGGTGGTACTTTGTCAAACTTATACCCCTTACAATAAAAACCACCAAAGTAGAACCATAACATAAAACCACAAATAAAATAAAAATTCTCCTTCATAATGATATAACAATGCATTCTAACTCATCTTTTGTAATCTTAGGGGATTTAAACTGTACGAAAAAATAGATTTACAGCTAAATAACATTAGTGCATCTATAAAATTTACAATCATTATTTTTTATTTGCACTTTCTCACCATATGCAAATATGATCGATTTCGACAAAGTTTAGTGAATATAACCAGCTAATTTGCTTGCCTAGGAAAAGTCTAATTTTTAGAAAATAAAGAAATATTTATATATGGAAGATTGAGGTTTGATTCCTCTAGACATAATGATTATTAACTTTAATTCTTTCTAACTTAAGAATTTAAATTAAAAAATCAATTTGTATATTTTAAAGTGTCTATATAATTAGTAAGAAGAAATTATTAAATATTATTAGAACTTACTCAGCCAATGTCGTAATAAAATCAAACTCAGCTCACCTGTAACAGAAAAAATTCAGTTAAACTAAACTATTAAAATTAAAATTAGTTTTCTATTTAAAAGCAGTAAACATATTTTACATATAAATTGATTTAGAGGTGGGTCTCTAGAGGTTGTCTCTTATAATAAAGTAACAAATCTAAATAACCTTATTGTAAGGTAACCGTTCCTCAAATAACCTAATATTGAAAAATACCTGTTATCGAGTAACTCTAGCCTAATTCATACACAGCACTACGAGCACTCTGCTCCTATGGTACGATGCGCTATATTTATAACTGTAACGGAGCGGAAACGATATCAATAACTCCTGAGGTCTGAAGTATTAGGTTTCCATGAAGCGTTATATTATAACTTTAACACAACGGGAACCGTATCAAATATAAGTAACGCCTAAGGTATTAGGTTTTCATGAAGCGTTATAATTTAACTATAACTCCTCATTGCGTTACGTTATCAATTAAGTTATGTTCTTAATTTCCGTTACCGTTCTTAATTCCGTTTCCGTTATCTGTACTGTTAAGTTATGTTATTTTATGTAAATAATGATATTACAAAATAAAAAAAAAAGCAAAGATTTGCTAGTTTGTCGGTAGGGTATAGCTATTAGGTATAGAGGCGCACGGTTGGAAGCTACTCGGAGCCTTCATCCGCTCTGCAGAATTAGTAGTTTCGCCCCTAGTGTCAGTGTCTCTGCCGCGGGCCCTGCAGCGGACTTAAGACAAAACCTCGGCTGACACCCTCCAGATCCAGGTTTGCGCTACGGCCCCACTCCGCCCCCACTTTTCGTGGGTACTAAAATACTAAAACACGTAACTAAAATACGTTTTATCTTCTGTTCTACTGGACCGATTTTCCTCAAACAACTTTTATTATAACTATATTATACGTCTCTTTAGGACTTAATTATTTATTTTAAACTCATACTTATTACACGCTTTTATCGGCCTCAGAAAGGGAGCTTTTTTTTTTTTTTTTTTTTTTTTTTTTGGGGGGGG
>KZ651362.1:663942-690947 GCA_001010745.2 Gerris buenoi
TATATATATATATATATAAACTCCTTAAAAATGTTTATTCAGAAATAGTCTGCATCACATGGATTTTATAATAAGGGCGTATTTATGTGGGCCTTATACATATAACTAATAAACACTTTTCTTCAACGACTCTCTACTCTCTACTTAAATATAATTAAATCATTTTTTTTTAAGTTAAAATTAACAGGTTTAAAAAGAAGTGTAGCAGAAAATATAATTATACTATTACGAATTATAAAAATAACAAAACTTTAAACCCTAAAATAACAACTGCACGTAATCCGAACTTATAAAGATCTTTATTTAATTTTCATCTTTCTCTCTATGGTCCCCATTTACGTAGTAAAATAGACTGGATACATTGCTTCACTCTGATCAACCAACTGTTCACTTTTATGAACTGTCGAAAATCACGCCCAAAACCACTTTGTATTCGGATAGGAAATGAGGATCTCACACTAGTGAATCTGAGTTAGTAACATTACATTCTAGGCTCGCTAGTGTGTACAAGGATCCTTGTCGGAGGCTACGGACTTAAAAAAAGTACTTCAAATTATAAAGCTAAAAATACCACAGCAGAATGCACTCGAGTATGTTCTTTGCAGATTCTACTACTACCAACTTCTATTTAAGAATATTCCACATGTAGTGAACCACCTCACCTTGAATGAAGCAGACCGTCCTTGGTTTTTACTTTTTACATTAATGGATAGAATTGAAATTCTTTATTATAATTATTATTATTTATTTATTTATTCCGGAACTAATTCTCATAACCCGGATTTCGTTTCCAAAACAAGCATTAGATATACATAGGGTTTGTATTTTTAGGGTTTCTAGGCCATCCTAAATACACTTATGCTTTTTGGCAGTTCAGTACGTCCGTCCGTCGCATCTTGGATCTTATCTCCCGATGTATTAGAGATGTAGCTAGAGATTTGAAATTTGGTATACAAGTTAAACACTTTAGACCAAAAACAGGAGAAATATTTCTAACATCACCACTCAAAATTTCTTCTACCTTTGAAAAAGTTTTGTCTCCGATTTTAAAAATTCCAAGACAGAAATCCGTTTCAGACATCAGGTAACATTTTTGGTTCCGTGTCTGTCTGTCTGTCTGTCTTTCAATATATATAATGGCGGCCTACCTCTGTTCTGAGGGACTGGGGTCCAAGTTGGATGACCTACTTGAATATCCACCAGTGATGGGACGCCGGGTCCTACACTTAAGCACCTTGATGAAGCAATCTATACAACAGTTACTTGACTCCGTCGTTGGTGGGCGAGTTTCTTTATGTGGCGGCCGAAATCCACAGCCAAAACGGGGTGGAAAACATACGTGGAAGGAACACTCTCGATCGTTTCTTTGTAGGTCATGCATACTCACAAGATCCGTACATTAACGTGGATCCCCACTCACTGGCGGGATCCGTAACGTCCATCGGCTCTCCCACTTGGTCGTTCGCAATGTAAATAGGCGGCCTACCAGGTCGTGACCAAAGGTGCCTAAACTCGTTGTAAACAGTGCCCTTGACTCTTGAACAATAAAAAGGTAAATCAATGATGTAAGCACTCGGAAACATCTATATTATCTTCGTGATAATTTACGGGGGGGATATTTCTGAGGCTACAATATATTATAAAAAATAAAAAAACGTAAGGTTTTCGTAACAACGAGTTCGTTGGACAACTTTATCCGTTCAAGAGTTCACGCGCAACGCTCGCGTAAACGTGAACTTCAAATTTAAAATTGGAATTTTAGTTCGGGAAAAAAATCAAACTTTATCTATTCAATGCAAGTCTAACATTTTTTTCAAATCAATTTTTTAGTAAAACCAACAGCGACACCCCTATGATGTGTTAAAGATCGCTAAAAACTGTTAGTACTTCTTACACAATAACCAATATAACAATAAAGTAATGTAACGTTAGTTTTAATATAACAATGAAGTACGTGATAGGATGCGAGGAAGCTATGTGCCACACTAATTGGCAGTCTATTTTATTTTTTGTAAGTTTTGAGTGGGGTTGGGGTATCACTTTAAAGATATTGAAATTTAAATTACAAATATATATATTTCGTTTACAAAATGGTGGCCACTTTACCCCCCAAATTACCAAAATAATCCAAAAAAGCCCCCCCCCCCATTATACCCCATAAGAAATGGCGCTAAAAATGAGGGTAAAATCCATAAATAAACTTCTCAGGACACCAAAACTTTTATACTAACCAAAAAGTTAATATAAAAAAGTCAAACTACAGATATCTCTTTCAATCGTCTGATCGTCTGATAGCTAAGATGCTGTTCCACAGTCCAACTTTTTATACATATACAGAGTGGTCAAAAAGTCCCCACCCCCTCATAAATTTTGAGATAAATTAATAAAACTTGGGGGATCTGTACCATGTAAAGGGAAGTTTGTTTCCATGCAATCGCTCACTAAGGGCAATCACCCATTTTGCCCCTATTTAAAAATTTCAAATTGGAGTGTATATTCTTGATACTTTTTTATATATCCAATTTTTGCCCCCTGTATGGGGCAGTAGTATAAAAATGGTCGATTTCAGCGCCTGGTTGCCTCTAAAACGCGAGTGGATACACTGTATTTGCCTTATAAATACTATTTATAAGGCTTTCTTCTTTGTTGTTTAGCTCTTAAACACTTTTTTAAATAAAAATATTATTATTTATTTTTTTTTTTTTAACTATTTTTGAAACAGTTATTTTAATATCTTTGCCGCAAAAACATTGGAAATAGAAAAAAAAAAAAGTTTCAAGTCAATTTTATTATTTTTCATCGTAGAATCCAAATATGTGCTATCAAAAATATATATAGGTAACTCTAAATTTTGAAGTTGGGTGGCCTAGGGGCAAAGTGGGTGGTTGTTCGTAGAGCGCGATTGCATGAAAACAAACTTCCCTTTACATGGTACGGATTCCCAAGTATCATTAATTTATCTCAGTTTGATCAAAAGTTAAGAGGGGGGGGGGGGGTAGACTTTTGAACGACCCTGAATATTAATAAAAAGAAAATTTGAATTTTTATGAAAGAAGAAACTCTTTTAGTAGCTTGCTGGCAAATTCTTTACGGGATTTTTTTTAATAAAATGAAAGCTATTTTTTGATAACAAGTTCAAAATCATCCACCAAAAATGCCCTTTAAGGACAGGTATAGATTTTTATTGATATATATTTATTTCGAATATCATGTAAAAATTTGAATTTCAGTTAAAGTTTATTTATACCGTTATAATACAATAAGTTTTTTATCATAATCTGTGGAGTGTCTGACTCGTTAAAAATGTTGCCTACTTTTGGCTCATCAATGACTTCACAAATGAGAAAGAATATTAACAAAATAAATAAAACTAAATTTTGTTTAAACTGAGTTTAGCTTATAAAAGTTGAAAGATAAAATATCTTTCTTAAGCTCAGTAGAATTTAGTGAAATTTCAAATGAAGCAACTTTACGAAAATTCCTAGTTTATATCCAACATTATCTACAGTAGAGAATCTGTAAAAAAAAAAAAAAAAAAAAAAAAAAAAAAAAAAAAAATCATCTAACAAAATAATTTATTTTAAGCTTCATTATTTTTAAATTAAAAATATGGTTTAATCAGAAAATCCAATTTTGAAATAAGTCGAGAGATTTTCCATGGAATTAGATTTTTGGAAATAATTAGTCCGTCATGTTGCCTACATTAAAAGTATTTGGATTCTTTATTTTTAAACGCCTTAAGCATTATGTTAACTTTATACGTACACATGTAATGTTGAAGTTTTGACGTTTATTTGATATAGAAGAAAGCTATTTAGTCTCTAATATACAAATTAAAATTAAGAGATTGAAATGTGTAAAGTATTAGAGTTGTTTTAATAACCATGTATAACATGCAAGTTAATCTTAATTACATGGTCTAAAAGAAGGTTTTTGGTTTTTGATTCACTTAATTATGATTTTGTGAACCAGAGCTTTGATCATCTCTTAAAAGACCATAAAATTAGTAAAAAAAAGAAAAGAAAAAAAAAAAAAAAAAAATACGACAATACTGAATGAATTCAGTGTCGTTTTGGAAAGAGGTGGGCCAAGTGTTTGACTAGAGAAAAGGGTAAAGCGAAGCGGAAGCGAGCAACTGAAATTAACTCTGAGAAAAACAAAGCTAATGTCAAACTGGGAGAAGAAAATCTTTTATATAATCAAGTAGTGTCCCGACGACGGCGACTCACCTCTAAATGATTTATAACTTTAAAAATTGATGAGCTGTAAGCTGGGTTTGAACCAGTGACCTCCAGCACATGAAGCATATAGCTATACCACTGAGCCATCCCACTGTAACGAATCTTCTAGTATAAAACTTAATATTTAAGCTGTAAATATCTATTTAAATATTTTAATTATAACTATTATCTCTCACCTCTTTTTTTTAAACCATATTTATTCTGCCCGTTGCCACGGGCTTAACGGCTATTATTAGAATAGAAGATAATAAGCTAGAATGGTTAAAGCAAATCTTGCACTGAACACTAGTCCCTTGGACAGATACTCTCTTGTTTACTAGATTTTTTTTTTCAGTTTTGGGAATACATATTTTTTAAGATTTGCACCCCAAATTTATAGCTTAAATTAATTTTTCGATTTCACCTCGGGGCAAAATTTGTCTGTACCAGTATGTAAAATTTCAACAAACTTGGAACAATAGTTATGACTCCGATCGCATCTAGTATACAAAGAGTATACAAAAAAAAAAGAGTATACAAAAACCAGATTGGCATTTTATAAAAACAACTTTTTGGATTCATGGTCCTTCTCAACATATTTAAATCCATGAAAATAAAAAAAAACTAATGTTTGCGCCATCACAATACTTTCTTATAGTATAAGTTAGTATAAAGGTGTCCCAGCTAATATGGAACAGCGAAATATCTCCGGAACCATGATAGATAGAAGGATGCGGTTTTCATTGTTCGATAATGACTAAAAAGGTGCTTCCAGGACATATGCTGAACATTTTTTGTGTTCAGCAAAAGAGTGTGAAATTTACACAGTTATAAAAAAGTAAATAGGAAGCCACATTTTTAAGACTGGAATTGAATTCTATGGCTAAAAATGGAACTTTTTACTCTTGGAAATTGTTTGCTCCGAGCATTAGTTTGCCGTCTGGAGAACCCTGAACATGCTGAAATTGAAACTTTAAGTCCATTTTACAGCTAAACTAATGGATTTAGGAAAATAATTCAAAAGACAAAAAAATCTTATTTTTAGTCATAGAATTCAAATCAAATCTAAAATGTATACCTTATATGTGCCCCAAAAAAGGTGTTCCGCAGGGCTCAAAAAGTTAAAAATATCTATAATGCATGATTTTAAAAATGGATTTGGATTCTATGACTAAAAAAAAAATTTTTTGACCCTTGAATTATTTTCCTAAAACCAAAAAATTTCCAAGAGTAAAAAGTTCCCATTTTTAGCCATAGAATTCCAGTCTTAAAAATGTGGCATCCTATTTACTTTTTTATAATTGTGTAAATTGAACACACTTCGGCTGAACACAGAAAATTTTCAGAATATGTTCTGGAAGCGCCTTTTTAGCCATTATTGAACCCTCTGAAAACAGCATCCTTCCATCTATCATGGTTCCGGAGATATTTCGCTGTTCCATACTAGCTGGGACATCCTGTATATATTATAAGAATGTAAAAGTACAATTACAAAAAATAAAAAAATTGTATGAAGGGATAGCATTGATAAACTATTACATGATAATATAATTTTTTAAAAAATAATTTATGTTAAAATACTAAGTATTTCAAGATATAAATCAACTTCCATTATTTTTTTAACATAGAGAAAAAATACTAAACAAATAAACATGCGAGTTGTCGAAGATAAGAAACAATATAGAGTTGTTATTCCTCTTTGCAGGAATGAAATTTGTTTCTATAGCTTTGAGGAATTGCTGAGAAACGAGTCCAGTATCCCTGAGACTAATAAAATCAGGACATCAGTAAGTAATTGCTTTTTCACTGAGATGCCCTTTAGTGGACCCTTAGCTTTTTTTCTCCCTTTTTCAAGTCCTCTCCTGATCGTATCTGGACGAGTTACGTTTTCAACATACTCTTTTACCCAAGGCTTTCGAGTTGGAGGGTTCTTCGAAATAGAATTCATTGAATGGAAAAAAAAAATGTTTCAATATGCAATCTTGCCCAATTTTCTTTCAATTATTCAAGAGGTTCCGAATTTCTTTTTAAAGAGGCATTATTATTCTAAAATGATTACAACTACCAAATATAGATATTTGCTCTAAATATAATAGTAAATACAATTTTAATATAACATTACATATTTATATATTTAAATTTAGATGTCAAATTTGTATACAAAATTACTTTTTTCTATGCTTTCTCGCGTATAGATTATACAAAAATCATTCGGGTTTTTCTTGTTTTACTTCCGATCGTTCATTAGAACGAAAATCATTTATGTTTCCGATTTGAAAACTTCATGAACAGAAATCCGTAAACTATGTATTAGATGAAGTAGAGAACTATGAATTCGTATCAGTCTGTCACTCTATCTATCGTTCATTTTTGCGAACCATCATATATAATATCCTAATAACTAGTCGTCCTATTGTAAAGAAATTTCTATAGAGGTCAAAATTAGCCATATTTGGTTCCGTATATAGGCTTCAATCTTTAGCGCCCATTTGTTTCTCTTTCATATGCACACAAACATTATATCTATTTGCATCTATATTTTTTAAAAGTACTCATCTGATTTTTAAGAAATTTCGATAGTTTGTCGGATGTAGTATTCAGATGGTCCCATAACAATTTCAACTGTCTGCGATCATTAAGTTTTGCTAAATTGATACTTTTAATATTGTAAAATATTAAAACTCAGCAAACTCTTCCGTTTGATACCCATATCATAGGCTTGCTTGAACAATAACTAGTCCACCATATTGGATTTAGAATGACGTGACTTAGCTATCCATGCATAGTCATCCAAACTAAACGTGTAAGCGAAAATTTAATTCAATAGGTTGAGGGTAACTGCTTCAAAATTCAGTTGCAAGATTTGACCCGAACATTGCATTCAGACAATACACTATAAACATTGCAAGTTAAATAAAAACTTGTAATAAGGGATAAAATTAAATAAATTAGTCAATAATGGGTTGTAAAAGCGTAACATAATTAAAGTACACGCAATAGTACGCGAGGAAACTATGTGCCACACTAATTGGAAGACTATTTTATAAAATATGTCAGTAATAGAATTAGATAAACTAAAAAAAAAAAAGTTTTTCGTGTATTAAAATATAAAAAATAAAATATAAAATATTGTGTAATAAAATATAAAATATTAAATAAACTATGAAAGAATTTTTCCGCTCTACAAACTTAACAATGCCAACAAAAACAAATTATGTCTCTGAGTACGAAGAAGTTAAACAAGTTAATTTATACTGCTACCTAGGAAGCATGATCAGCAGAGGCAATGGCACTGATACGGATGTAGGATGAAGAAAGCACAGGTAGTCTTATCTCAACTGTGGCCTGAATGGGATGAACAAGAAAACTCATGAAAGCAAAACTCGAGATCTTCAACAGTGTTTGTAAAGACAGTTCTACTGTATGGGACCGAAACATGGATGATAAAAGAAAACATTACTCACAAAATGCAAGTCATTGAAGAGAATCCTGGGGGAACCAGATAAAATACTGAAAGACTCTTGGATAACATCACTTGTCTTTGGAATAGATAGAACAACATCCGGATATAGGAAAAAGCAATATGAATGTAGAGGAAATTAAATTATATTGGACACACACTGGAAAAGATAAGAACAGAAGTGACGAGGAATTATAAGAAGAGATTTGGTTGAACAATGGAAGAAGAGCAAGCAAGAAGAGCTGGAAGAAAGTCACACGGCTTGACATGGAACAAAGAATTGACGGACTGCTGAAAAACTTTCCTATCAGCTCTACTTCAGTAAGGAAGGTACTTTCTTATAAGTCAGGTCATGGCACACAAGCATTGCAGTAATCATATCATAAATCATATTTCAGTCATACTACTTAGAAACTAAGAAGGAGTTCGGAATCACTAACCTAAGGACGACCGAGTATTCCGTGTGTCCGGAAACAAAAATCTAAACATACGACCATGTTTGTAAACGTTCGGTAGATTTAGCAGTCGACTGGAGCGGTTGCGACCAGTATTTCAACATTAGTAAGAACTTGAACAGACTAACAGATTTATTCCTAGCTTAGCTAACAAAGCAGGACTGCGATGATACAGATTGTTAAAGAAAACCAATTAAGTATATGCATCTTACCGAAGAAAGTACACACCAAAAACTGCTGTAGGTGACTACAAATTTGAAGAAATGAGAAGCTTTATCTATATATATAAAATCCAAATACCACTCACTGACTGACAAATCACGATCACGATATCTCTGAAACCACTGGACCTACGACCATGAAATTTTGTAATTGTGTCCCTCCTACCTCCTAGGTGCTCGCTAAGAAATATTTTAAAAATCCGCCATCTTGATTCAAGATGGCGGCCATTTATATACAATTCAACAAGACGATATCTCCGGAACCAATTGTACAAGAACCTTGAAATTTAGATGTTAGCTTCCTTAGATCAAATTAGTAACTTTAGATGAATGGTTAACCAATCGGGAATTTTGATTTAAGATGGCGGCCATACATATATAAAAGTCAACGTGTGTGTATGTTCTTTCTATAAATCTACAGTTTTAGTCTGAACTCGATGAAAATTTGCTCACTTTACCTTCAAAGCAAGGGGAAAATCAAGATCAACATGAATTTTCGAAATTTAAATTTTGGTACACAGGGGTACGGGGTACAAATGTCAAAGTAATGAATACCCTTCATGATGCATATCGTTGAAAAGCTCTTTTAGAGTACAGTAATTGTTGTTATGTACAGTTTTATCATATTTTCACTTAGAAGGGGGGGGGGGGGGGTAAATTGGAAAATATAGCTATATCTTATACAAAAAGAAAAGTATTAGTATGATGGTATGTTTTTATCCTAATTTTATGAATATTTACACACTTTTCCTTCAAAATAAGGTGAAGGTCACTGCCTACATGAGATTACGAAATTAAAATTTTGGTACACAGGGGTACGGGGTACAAGTAATGAATACCCTTCATCTTCATGATGCATATCGTTGAAATGCTCTTTAAGAGTACAGTAATAATTGTTGTAATGTTTACGGGGTACAAATGACAAAGTCATGGATACTGGATACCCTTCATGATACAAAACGTTGAAAAGCTGTTTAAGAGAAAAGTAATTGTTCTTAAGTACAGTTTTGTCTTACTTTAATTTAGAAGGGGAGAGGTAAAATGGAAATTTATATCTAAATCTCTATATGTATATAAAATTCATCATAAGTGCGTATACATATGTATAGTTTTTTATACAAATCTACAGTTTTAGCCCGATCTCGATGAAAATTTGCACACTTGACCTTCAAAGCAAGGGGAAGGTAACTGTTTACATGAATTTTCGAACTATAAATTTTGGTTCAAAGGGGTACGGGGTACAAGTAATGAATACCCTTCATCTTCATGATGCATATCGTTGAAATGCTCTTTAAGAGTACAGTAATTGTTGTTATGTACAGTTTTGTCATATTTTCATTTAGGAGGGGGGTAAATTTAGGATATTTGCAAATTATCTTATCAAAGTGGAGGGGATATAAGTATGAGGGATAGAATCTAGATATTCTCACATAGTAAAATAATTTGTACGCTTTCCTGGTAGTTTATAAACTTATCAAATTTAAAAACACTCCGTAGCGAAGCACGGGTATCCAGCTAGTATACTAAAACTAGGAGCTAAAGTATATAGTGATTATAAACTAAAAACACTAGATTAAAATAAGCCTGAAACTTGTGCTTGCTATGCAAACATGAAGCTTTTTAAATCCCTTACTTAATTAAAAACATCAAAGCTTCAACTTTACAGAATATTATTCCAGCTGTTTGTGAAAATATTGGAGTGACTGCCCTGTCCAGTGATACATAACTGAGTGTTTGAAAAAAGAATAATATAATTAAAAACAAGCTTTTATATACCATGCACTAAAAAGAAGTAAATAATTATTTCAATCAACAATTAGCATCAGCTGTTGCTGATAACACCCTTTGCTTTTATCTTTCGTGACATACACATATAACTACTGTGATCGCTCGTAGTAATGTGTCTGTTTACAACAAGGGGTTTGGCTGTTGTTTTTTAAATTCAATATTATATTTAACTTTTTTAGTCTTCGTCACATTTAAATCTTGCAATCTATTCTAATATCTATATAATTGAATTGCTCCATGGATGATGGATTTCGCACGATATGGAGATTTAATAATTAATATATTAATCAATATCGACTAAGAAACGTTTCGAGCTTTCATCATAATCTCACTGCTCATAATCTCGCTTTCATCTTTGATCATTAGTCTTTATTTAATATTTGTTGTACAGTAAAAGTCATTATCTATGTCTATCGGAAAGCGTTATTATACTCGTATCAATAAATATTACGGTTAATATACATATATTAAAAAAGGATTAAAAAAAAAAAAATTAACTTAAATCAAATTATAATTATTATTAACAAAGGGAGACAGACAGAGAAAAATTAACTCCATCGCCGGGACTCGAACTACGGGTCTCTATATTTCCAGTATAGTGCTCTGACCAAATAAGCTACAATGAAGAATAATTTCCTATGTTAGTAACGATACCTAGTCCTGAAATTAAGCTTTCAATTTTCCTTTTTTATTATACCCCTGTACAATAATAATAAAAATTTAAACAAAAACATAAGAAAATAACACTTTTTAAAGTGTTATTTTGTACAAGCATATTATAGTTGGCTAAGCCCTTTGGCAAGTTTTAAGCCTTTCAAGGTCTGTTGAATCACGGATTATTTTTAATTTTATTTTATACTAGCTGCATTCCTATGAAGTGTTTTTAATTTCAATAGATTTATAAATTGCAGTCAAGAAATATTTGAAATATTTTACAAAGCGAGAATATTTAGATGTCCTCTATGAATAAAATAACATTTGCTACAATCCCTAATAATTAATTGACTCAGACCTCAGACTACTGAGGAAACAGTTTTAAAAATTAACCTTCCGGGAAAAGCAGAGGTATTTTTCTTCTGTAAATTTCATATCCATAGGTCCAACGGTTTTAGAAATATCGTGATAGAGTGCGAGTGCTATTTGGATTTTATAAGTGTAGATAGAAAACAGTTGATAGTATAATTATTTTAAATGCACGTTGCAAACGATTAAAAGATTCTATGTTGAGCCAAAGTCATATGCCCAATTTTGAAGAATTGAAATTACAAATGCTTTTACTAACCGACTTTCAAATAAATTTTTAGAATTAAAAGCAAGACCAGTTGATTCATCTATCACTGAATCAATAATTTGGCGCCCCCCCCCCCTTGCTCTGGGAATTGAATCCAGGTAATAGACAAACCCACGCTAACAGATGGCTAAAGCCTTGACTAATGCAAACCACTCGATTCCTTCATGGTACTTTAGTCTTTAATTCATTGCTCAATTCTTTCCCATCGAATCACTTTAGTGCTGATATAAATTACTTAAGCCAAGGAAACTTACGTTGATTAATTATAATCAATTTAACTTTTGGGTTTAGTAATGGTTTTTTTATTGGTGAAGAAGAAATAACATTTCGGCTTTGGCTTATTAATCAGTTTAAGCTTCTTTTAATCAATAGGAGCTTTAATCAGCAACCAGATTTAATCAGTAGGTATATCTTGAATGGAATAAATAAATAAAATCGAGAAAACCCGATCAACTACCAAAAAGGTAAACACAGGACAAATATATTGTGTATATGAGGACGTTTAGTACAAATTTTATCCTGAATTTGATAACTATGTTTAAAATAAATACACATAAGTACCTAATAGTAATTTAATTAAATTACGATTAAAAGTTAATTAATCTCAAGAGCGATTCTAAAAAATACACAACTCATCTCAGAATATACATTGCTGAGATGAGATCAGTAGAACTAATAAACTAGATTTCAATTAACTAAATTAATAGTTAATTGAATTTTTAAGAGTAGATTTCGCTCTGATTTGATGCATTATACAAAACAACGAAGGGATAGAAATCCCTTATACTGTACTTAGTCGTTAAACCAACCAAAAGGGCAGATTTGGGTCGTTACGATAAAGCACCCACACTTCCCTAAAAGAAAGATTTCATCCTAATCACAGAAACTATGAATACTAATTAAGGGCTCTTTGTAAAGGATAAGAGGCCCTTTTATCCAGACTAAAAATAAAAAAGGGATTTCTTTAAAAGTCCTTTTCCTTTTAAACATTTAACTTTATAAAAATCTATGATTAATAATTTCCCTTATTGATGAAGAACTAAGATGAAGGATTTTTAAAGGAAAAACTCCCTTTTTATTTTTTTACTTTAACTCGAAACTCTTTGAAGATTATGATTTTTTGTAAAATAAGAAGAAACGAAAAATAACAAGAAAATTATTAAAAGGACTTTTTTTTTTTAAAAAAAAAGACCTTTTAGCAGTTTTAATAGGAAGTTAACTGGAGTTTAAATAATTATAAATATAATTACCCTTGTTCAGAAAGAAATAAACAAGAAATTCTATATTATCTTTGTTGGATGAAAAAGTCATAATCTAATTTAACCCCCAATTTTTTTTTTTTTTTTATTTAAAACCCATTATTGTCTAATCAATTTAGTTTTGTTATCTCCTTTTTTTTTCTTCTTGTTACCTTCGGCATCAGAACCTATATGTGAACAGAAGCAATCGTTTTGAAGAACAATTTTCTTCGAATTCAAAATTTCCAAAACAAAATCCGTTTTAGACATCAGGGAACATTTTTAGTCCCATGTCTGTCCGTCGGTCTTCAGAATAATCATCTAGCTTCCCTAAGCTTGGAATAAAATAAATAGTAAAAAATAAATTATAACTAATAATAGGTAGTAAAAGCATATACAATTAATAAAGAACCTGATAATATGAAAAAAACAAAAACTTATTGGCAGATCTATTATTTATTGCTTCTTTACGTTTTGTTCATAAATTTTTAATTTGTATAGTTTTTGTATTATTTATTTTATTCTTTTTTTTGTAAATTTATAACACAACTGCATCAAACAACATCCAATCAATAAAAATTAATGTTTCTCTACATCTTCTTAGAAGCTTTATTTGAAGGAAAACTTAAAAACTTTATTTTTATTAGTTTGTATTTCCGTGTGGAATAATTTTTTAAAAAAATGGCAGCAGTTACCCTTAATATCCGTTCACTTTTGCCGATAAAAAAAAATTGAATAAAAAAAAAAAAATAATAATAATAATTTTTAACATAAAACTTGTTGTAACTTTTAAGAAAGGTTTTATAAATTTTAAAATTATGGAGTAACATAGAAATAATTCTAAGAAAAAAAAACCCCTAGAGGTTTCTTTTTTTAACCAGTGCAACAAAAAGTGTGAATCACTTTAGATTTATGTTAAATTTGACCTTTCTGCGGGGAAAACAGACACAATAATAATTCTTTGTATACAGGAAAAAAGGTTTCAAAGTCTTTTAATACGGATTAAATGTATGTTAATGTACACAATATGTTAAATATGATGTTTATCCCAATGCAATTTGTTGTAGATGCTTAATTACCGTACAGGGTCGAAATATATGTATAGCACCAGTGACGGAATGTATGAAAGGAATAGGAAAGTGACGGAAGTAAGTGTATGAAAAAAATGTATCCCTATAGACCCGAAACTCAGATAACTATATTTAATTATTTTATAGAAAAAACTAAAAAAAAATCTGTTTTTATAAGAACTATTATAATTATTGTTATTAAAAAATAAATAAATAAATTGATACTTCATTATTTCATAAGCTAAAAAAAGGGTCAAATTTTGCAATAGTATCGTCACGAAATTTAATGCACTCGAATTAGGCCGGTCGTCCACTGGAAGCGACTATGCGCGACTAAGCGACCTGGCGACTATAGGCGACTTGAATCAGGCGACTATGCGCGACAGGGGTCGTCCACTGTAAGCGACTTCACGCGACTGTCCTTTCACATCTTTGAGCGCCGTACCGAAAAGTGTTTATCGCTCGATCACCAAAATTTCGAATTTTAGGGACACAATAACACCTTTGGAACGTCTAGCGTTAACTTCCTCAGGAACTTTTCCAACTTTCAGAATATCACGCGGGAATAATTCAAATTATTCCTCATACATAGTGGTTTTTTTTTTTTATAAATTTGCGTGATTAATTTTTTTATATCCATAGTGAATACCGGGTGTCCCAGAGTCCCAGCTAATATGGAACAGCGAAATATCTCCGGAACTGTGATTGATAAAAAAATATGCGGGTTTCAGGGTTCGATAATGGCTATAAATGCGCTTCCAGAAGAAATGCTGAACATTTTCTGTGTTGAGCAAAAGTGTGTTCAGTTTGCAGTTTGCATGATAAAAGAAAGTGCGGATAGGAAGCCTTATTTTTACTGGTCTCACTTTGCTTTGTAAATTTCATCGCACACCTATTACCCCAATTTTGAACCACTTCTCGTCATTCAATCTTCTCAAAATTTTGCATATAGAAACAACTTTGGTGAAGAATACAGAAACTAAAATAATAATAATAGAAAAACAACATGGCGTCATATTTATTTGCTTTTTAAGTTTTATCGCACACCTATTACCTCAATTTTGAACCACTTCCCGTCATTCAATCTTCCCCAAATTTTGCTCATAGAAACAACTAAGGTGAAGAATACCGGGGGAAAAAATTGTATATAAGACCAGTTTTAAAAAATGGAATTTTTATATTAATTATTTCCAAATCATTCCAAGCCATCCAAAATCCAGTCAAAAATACATATCTTATTTGTAACTGTTTCTTGCGTAAAAGAACGTTCATAAGACTCAATACGTGAAAAATTACTAATAATGCATGTTTTTAAGAATGGATTTGGATTTTACGGCAAAAAATAAAAACTTTTTGTATGATTTTTTCCCCCCCTAAATCCATTAGTTCAGCTGAAAAATGGACTTCATTTTAGCGGCTTCAGTACTCTCCAGACGGCAAACTAATGCTCAGTGAAAAATTTCCAAGAGAAAAAAATTCTTATTTTTAGCCGTAGAATCCAAAACTATAGTCTAAAAATATGGCTTATTAATAATTTTTCTTATATTATTATTATTTATACTGCACACACTTTTGCTGAACACAAAAGAATTTTTTCTAGAAGCGCATTTATAGCCATTATCGAACCCTAAAAACAGCATCTTTCTATCTTTCTTGGTTCCGGAGATATTTCGCTGTACCATATTAGCTGGGACACCCGGTATAAAGAAATAAATAATAATTTTATTCCTCACAATAATAGAAATACATATTATTATTATACACTTTTATACGTATTTATGTAGTTATATTTATTTTTTTTTTTAAGCAGATGCTTAAACCTGGGGCGGCCTCTAGTTTTAGCCATGCATTTTAACAAGTATAAAAAATGTTTAATCTAACCTCTTTTTAATCAACAAAAAAGTTTTAAAAAACCCCAAAAAACTAACTTTAAAAAAAAATCAAAATTAAATTAAATTATATTACATTGGTAACAAATAACATTATAAAAACAATACGTAGAACAAATGACATTGATATCAATTAAAATTTAATCAATATTAATAAATATTAAGTAGTAAAAGATAAAAGATAAAAGATAAAAGAAATCTATCTAATTATACGAGTAATAAGTGCTAAGTTTAGTGAAAACAAGGTATTTAAACAGGCGACTACGAGCGACTACAAGCGACTAATCCCATTTCATTGGGACAAGTCGCTAGTCGCTTGTTGTCGCCTGTAGTCGCGCGTAGTCGCCTGCTCAAGGTCGCTTGCAAAGGACGAGGTTATATGGTACTCTATGTATTCGGATAGGTCGCGCATAGTCGCCTGTTGTCGCCAAGTCGCTTAGTCGCGCGTAGTCGCTTCCAGTGGACGACCGGCCTAAAGTGTCATTATATAGAATCCAGTTTTTAGAGAATTGTGTTGTAATTTTATAACGTTTTTATGAATTAACAGAAAATTTAAAAACGTAGTATATAAGAAGTTCTTTTTATCTTGAACCAAAACTTTACTAATTAACTCTTTTTATCTTGTAATTATTTACTTTTAGACACAAAATCCATTACATTCTAAGATTAAGAAATAATCAAGTTTTATTTTTATTAAATACTCAAGTAAGAAATTACAAGTGAACTAATTAATTTAGTTTCATCTTAATTTCATCGTAATTTATGAGTTAGATAAGATTATTTCAGTAAATATTATTTTCTATTTTATCCATGTTTTAATTTTTGAAAAAACAAAACATAACAATGTTGTATCATCATTCCTCATACATTATGTATTAAACTAATGTATGCAAAGTCACTCCTCCTACATCAAACTAAAAGTCATTATGTATTAATGTATTTCAAGTCATCTAGATCCTGACCTTTGAAACTATATAAATAACTTCACATTTACAAAACTAAATTTATACTTATAGTTTCACAAAATATATTTAATGTTAATTGTAATGAAACTGACAAAATAGTGAAAAATATCCTAATATTATTATTCTTGTAAATAATACTTGCTTTTTTTTGGGATTCCCATCCTTACATTCATGGAATAGTAATTTTGCAATGTATTAAATTTATCTATTCCCCACTCTCTATAATATATTATATATGCAAAGATATATTATCACATTTTAAAAATAATATTAACTTATAGGTAGTCGGAAAGTAATTATTATATGCTATTATATTATTAAATTCCATGAACCTACTATATGGTTTTTTCTCTATTCATATTTTACACTTAAATATTTTAGTCCCCTAAATGCCGAAATCTAAACAGTATTGTTTTCCCTAATGCCTATTTATCATCTGTGCAAACGAGTGGTTTCTGAATCTACAACTTTGAAATTATAAGTTAAAGTTTATCAAAATTGGTTTAGTAGCAGTTTATGCTCCATGTATCCGTACAAAAAGCAGACAAAAAAATTTGGACTATGGAGACCTAGGAGCATGTATTTCTGTCAAATTTATGTAAAAAGAAAAGACCTTATCTATAGACCTCGTATCTTCAAATTGTGCGTTTTTAAAATTATTTTGACATGTTCAAAAAATAACTCTAAACCTAGGGTCCCATCAAATATTAAATTCTTTACCAATTAGGATTGCACATAGCTTCCTCGCATTCTAATTTGTGTAGTTTATAGTTTAATTATTTTATAAAATTAAAACCTTTTATTGTCAAATTTATTTAATTTTACCCCTTTTTTAAAACTGTCCAAACATTTTTAATTTTACATTAATTAAAGTATCAATTTAGCAAAATTTAATCAGTGCAGGGTGTTAAATTTACCCTGGGCCATCAACTGGCTACTTTCAATTAACCATTCAAATTTTATAAAAATCAGATATATGTGCTTTTGATGATATAGGTAGAAAGAAATGTATCTTTGTGCAAATGTGGAAGAGAAACAAATAAGGCGGAGATACACATGCCCGTCAAATAGGGAAAGTAGCTGGCATACCAAAAGAGGGTATTTGCCAGTAACTGGCATACCAATGATTTTTATTAAGATTTTATTTCCTTGCTTGCCAGATACAGGCATGCCATTTAACATATTCATGTGCAAGTAGCTTATATGTGCAAGTAGCTGGCATGTTTTGGTTCAAGCTACAGGTATGTGTATCTCCGCTCATAGGGCATAAGGTATAAATTAAAATAAAATTACATGAGTAGTTTTTCAGAGCAAAAATTGAGCGAGAGACCGACAGATAGATCTGGAACCAAAAATGATGAAACGGATTTCTGTCTTGGAATTTTTGAAATCGGAGACCTAAAAATGTTCTTACATCGGACTAAAGATGTTCTTCCGTTCGGACTAAAGGTGTTCTTCCGAATGGAGATGTTCTAAAGATGTTCGTTCCGTTACTTTCGGTAAGCTCGGAAGCAAAAAAAAATCTAAATTTCTTAAATAGCTAAAATACAAAGTTACCTCATAGATTGTTCTTTATTTCTTAACAGTTTAAAAATAACAACCATCAAAAACACCTAATTTGAATATACGTGTATGCCAAATACATCGAAATTGGTCCTCTACGGGTAATCATAACCTACAAACATTTGAAAAACATATCTGCTTTCTTAATTTAGGGGAGATCAAAATTAGAACATCAAAATAGAATTTTTGTGACATAACAATACTCTCTCTCTCAGATACTGCGTAATACAATGTAAAAATACATAAATGATTGGATTTGCTCATTTAATAAAAAAAAAATGACACGCATTTAAAGAAAGAGAAGAAAGAAAGAGAAGAAATTAAGAAGAAGAAGAATATTATAATATAGGTAGTAAATAAAAAAGGTAAAGTGGTTGACATGATGGGAGTATTATTTTGATGGTTGGTAGCTGGGGTATTATGATAGAGCAGTGTCAAGGCCCCTCACTAGAGATATGTATAACCTTCTAGTTTATATACCAATCTCACATATCCGGGCACTCTAACTATATTATCCATATCTCTCAGGCACAATCACGCTCCTTTATACTAGTACTGCACCCACCAGCAATAACATCGCCAAAACATAGTACAATAACTCATACGAGTAGGTTTAATCATTTGGTTAAGTGTACGTAGATATCTGGTTTTAAAAATTTCATTTTTAAGATTTTGGTAGTATTTCATAGTACTGAAAGTTTAAATTTTAAGTTAAATCAAATTATAATTTTATTATTAACAATGGGAGACAGACAGAGAAGACTTGAACCTTTTCTCTGTCTGTCTCCCATTCTTAAAAATAATTATAATATATAATATATATTGAGTTGTTAAGGTCCAAAAATATGGATGTTTTAAGTTAAAGAAGGAAGTACAAATGTTTTGTGTCTTGGTTATTTTATAATATATTTCGATGTCTGAGACAGAGTTATATAATAGTGTACTTGACAGTACCTGATTTTAGGTAAATTGACGAGAATCCATAAGATTCAATTAAGTTTTTCATACAGTTTGACACAAAACATCAACATATTAATGTAATCAGCTAGTCAGTCAGCTTGAGAATGATCCAAGGAGGGATCGAAATATCGCAAATGTGAGGCGTTTGAATTTTCCTTAAAAGACCCAACTAATCAAAAAATTATGATAGATTTAAATTAAAATTTAAACTTTTCATAGTATGAATACTACAAAAAATGAAATTTCTAATTGATTGTACAAGGTACAGGTTCTAAAGGGGTTCTTTATAATTATAAGCGATAATTCTCGGTTTGTTTATATTGTCGTAAATATCGACTGCTAGACTTGTGGAAAAATTGAAAGCTTAAATCGGGATTAGGTATCGTTACTGAGGAAATTATTCTTCAGTGTAGCTGAACTATACTGGAAATATAGAGGCCCGTAGTTTTAAGTCCCGGCGCTGGAGTATATTTTTCTCTGTCTGTCCCTCAAATCCGTGTCCAAATTATAATTTGATTTAGATCTGGATTTAAAGATTGTGTATATTTTACGTTTTAAACACAACTATTCCGTCGGCTAGAGAAGCCGACGAAAAAAATAATCACAAACTTTGCAGGTACCTCGCAAACAATTAAATCAAATATAAGAGTTTTTCAGAGACTCGTTGTCATAGCTAATTCGTTAGTCAATCTATTTAATGAATTAAAAGCCAAGAGCCAATTAATTTGGCACATAGTCTCTTCATGACTTATCATTGGACGAATAGAATAGTAAACCGTAAATTATACAGCTATACATTTATTACTGAGGTGCACTCGCAAATTTTACAGTGCTGTAACGCCAAGGGGCCTAGGCCAGAAAATTTTGGAAAATATAATCTCTAAAAACGTATTTTTGTGCATTCTGGAAATAAAACTAGGCATGATTGGTAATGAAGTGAAAAAGCTAAATCTACTTTAAGAGAAAATAATTATAAGATAAAAAGAACTTAATAAGAAACGTCAAAATAAAGATCGTAAATATGGGTCATGTCAAAACAAATAAAATAAGTTGCGGATATTTTTCGAACTAACTTTCCATAAGCAAAATTTGCGAAAAACTAATTAAATTCTGCTGAAAGATAAATAAAAGAATTAAAATAATGCATTGTCATCGTGTTTTGAGCTATTCTAAAAGTTTCAAATGTCTAGCTACTTGGGAAGTTATAGTTAAAAATCGGTTGCAAGATTTGTACTGGGCCCACTAACAAACAAGAAAACGCTAATAAAAACGTAGTAAAATCCCGTTTATTAATGTATTACTTAAGTTTAACTTTGTAATAGAAGAACTGCTGGAAATTGTTTTCATGTCAAAAGTACATTAAGTAAATTAATTTCAGTAACTTATTTTATTCACATTCTATTAGCTAGTCACATTCAGAATTCAGAAACAAAGTTGTTTTTTTAATAATTAGTTACCATAACGATTCTTTTTGTTTGTTTTTTTTTTTGTTTTGTTGAATTTGAATCTGTTCACAACATTGTTATTGGTAACATAATGTCATTAACAAAGTAAGTTGTTTTTCTTTATGAATGAACTATACTACGAAATATACTAAGACTTGTTAATAAGTTTTTATAATATTTGTACATGAATTAAGGAAAAGGTACTCTCTCTACAGTTGTACGAGTGTGACACAATAGTTTTAATACAGTGTTACCAATACAAATCCCATAACGAGAAATTGATAAATCTACATTTTAATTGATTTTGTATTCTACTTAAACAGTACACATTCAAACAAGAAATTACAAGTAGCATTGAGTACATACATATTATAGTACATTGAATTATCAAGTAAAATGAAAAAAATAATTATTCTAGAAGTTCCTTAGTCTTTGGAACACATTTTACACAAAAATGTAATTTTAACCCCACTCACTAAAAGAGCAGTACCGGAACGGCGCGGCGTTCCGGTCCGTTCTGGCACTAGTACACCCCTGATTAAAAAAAATGTTTCCAAAAAAACTTAGGACGTAAGCATTAAACAATTCTATAAAAATAATGAGACCCCGCACTGAAAAAGTAGTTTTTTTATTCATTATTAAATAAGCGCAGAGAAGATTGAAATTATCTGTTTTTTCCTAGGGGCCCTAAAAATACTTATAACACATAATATAATAAACGTTCATTATAATTAAATTGTACAGCACGTATTTGCTATTACTATTATACTATACGTTTTACTATTATACTAATTGCCGAAGGTTAGGATAAGACATAACTATAACTGATCACCGTGGTTAGAACTTTTCCCGTATTTTTCAGTTTGATCAAACCCTTATAGCTGTAGAAATTAAAACTTGTCGGGGAAGGAACTATGGAGAGAAGAACTTAATTAGATTTCATAAGTTTACCCTGCTTTGACACATCTTAGACGGAAAAACTTTTAGTCTGCCGACATTAATTTTAGAAGATATCTTACTCAAGAAAAAATTGACAATTTATGATTTAAGTGCCTATCAGACTGCATAAAGCAAAAATAGTGATTTTGAAAAGACAATTTTATCTCACCCTAACTTGTTTATTGGAATTATAGACAATATTTATGTCTCACTGCTAAATGAGAAAAGTAGACTTTCAATGGGACAGAGATGATTAAGAACAGAGAAGAGAGAAGAAATCAGTCCGAGACAAGTCAGACAAACTTTCTCATATACGAGTTCATAATTATTTAGCCCAGTGTTTTCCATTTATTAGTTTACGTATTTAAACTTAATTTTTATTGATCATTTCATCAAAATTTATCATAAAAATAACTTTTCCTGGGCGGGGAAATGAACCCGGGCACTCTCCGTCCGCTTTCAAGATTTTTTTCTCAGGAATTAATTTTTCCCTGGAAAATGGCTTATATCGTTAGATTCGTATTTAAATGGACTACAATGTGTAAATCCATCAAAATTGAATTTTCGCGCCATCACAATACTTTCTTTGTATACGAGAAAGTAAAAAATGCAGAGATTGCCACCAAGGTTGAAATCTGACTGGCTCGAAGTAATTAAACCTCTGTCAAACCTTTTCGATAAATTAAACCACAAAACAATGTGAAGTTACTTAATTAGAATAAAGACATTTCTCCTCTAAAGAAACAATACTGTACAAAGACAGTTTAAAACCACTAGTGATTATCTTCAGGAGTTATCTTCCATTTGTAATGTAGGATTTCTTTTTTAAATACATAGTATTTACAGGGAAGAAAGGATTTTCATAGCACAAGAATTCGATTAACACGTTTTAAGGTTCCCTCAGTTCAAGAGAATTGTTTTTTAAACAATATATCTGTACAGTGGTGTAACTATGGGCCCACACGGGCCCGCATTTCGGGCGGGCCCTCGGTGCCAGGAAGCCCCCAAATCCACAAAACATAAAATCACTCTCTTTGTACCAATGTTGATGGAGGCCCATTTAGAGCATAATATAATCTAACTTGGAATGAAGGCAATGTTTTTTTCTACAGTGGCCTCCATGTAACAGGAATCTTGAAGAAATCTAGTTCCTCAGAAAATAGCTATAATTGCAGAAATGTCAGGTTCGATTACCCACTAGGAAGGAATAATTTTGATGGTTATTCGGATAAAATGTTCAATTCTAATTAAATGTCATCATGAAATCTCGAAACAACTAAAAAAAAACTGGAAATACTTAGGACTGAAGATGACCAGGACAGTATTTATAATTAAAGCCCTAGCGGTTGAAAGACGGTTTTGAATAACAAAATTCCATTGATTAGATGGGTGTCTTATATGTTTATACCCAATAGAGTTGACCCACATCAACTAAATTGACCTATGAAAAATGTGAAAAAAACCTATTTCTGCAACATTTTTGATACTTGTAATATTGATTTATGCCCACTTACATCTATCTACTACACACATTTTAAGAATTGGTCTTTCTGTCTAGCTGAACAAATAGGTGAGATACATCGGTAAGAGCTTTAGGGTGACTACCTGGGATGTCAGCAATCACATATAGCGCTAATGTAAGACTATCACTTTCAGGGAAGTAGCAGCAGTTAAAAAACAAAGTGGGTTCCATATTACCACCTTCTCCTCTAATATATTACCATAATAATCTAATTGAAGCAAGCGCAAGCGAGCTTCTTAAATTCAACAAAATATGCATCCTGTCTGTCTGTCTGTGTGTAATGTTTACGTGTCCGTCGATAACTTGAGTAAAAGTTTAGCGATTTAGTTGAAATTTGGAACACATGTTCCTTTTACTAATTATGCGCCAATTATTCGCGAGCACAGCCCGCGTAAACATGAGCACGCGAGTATATTGACATTTCAGGACGGGAAAAGATTCTATCATCACCGATTCGTCAAAATTATATCATCATTTGATATGACGAACATTTTTTACAAAGAAAAAAGTTTTAGTAAAACCAACACTGACACCGCTACTAAGTGATAAAGATCACTAAAACTGTTAAAGCTTACGTCCGTTTAAAATAGAGAAAACAACGTTTTTACCGATTTCTTACGTTCTAATGATTTTAATAAAAACGTCATTTACATCGCCTAAAGTACAAATTGAAACAGGCATGTAACATTTCAATCTAGTACAAGCAGAAATTTTTGAGTAATGAAGTGACAAATTTATAATAATAGTTTCAAAGCTACTGAGGATGGTAAAGATTGTTATAGGAGTGTAGTTATATAGGTTTATCTAGGAAAGTGAACTTTGTACCTACTAGTTTTTTTTAGTAGTACCCCTACTCTACCCCTACTCTAGCCCACACTTCCCTCTTTCACTTATCTTGAAATATGGCATTCATAATGATTTATAAATGTCTTAATATTGAGTATTTTATTGCAATACACTCGCATCAATAGAGCCACGCGATGCCAGGCATATCTAATGTAAAAGTAACAGAGAGTAAAGATCTATCGATTTTACTATTTTATGTTTTCTCCAAAACTTTAGTGAATGCGTTTTATTTAAAGTATTTTATACAAAATAACTAAGTTTGTTTCTTTGTATATATTACCATAATAACCCAATGGTAATTCATATCTAAAGATTAATATATGATATTAAAAGGGAAAATGTCTCTTTACTTATCTTAATTGCTTCACTAAATCAACTAAGTACTAAGCAATGAAATCCCTAAAATACACCCAGGTTTAATTAACAAGATGTAACCCGCTACATTTGAGGAAAAGCCTAAAAGATTTACATTTGAAACTAAGCACCTTCCCCCTCCACCACCCTAGAAAAATTATGTATAACAACATTCTAAGCTCAATCTCCACCAAAAATGGTGAGATGAGTTGAATATATACTATTTAAGAATAAACAAGATATTTGCATTCCATATTTGAAATTTACAGTTTTATTTATGTGCCCTCATTAGGTATTTGCAAGTACACGGTTTTATAATTGAAGCGAGCTTCTTACATAAAAAAAAAAAAAAATGTATTTGTCTGTCTGTCTGTCTATCTGCCAGTACAAAGTTTACGTGTTTGACGATAGTGTGAGTAAAAGTTGACGGATTTAGTTAAAATTTGGTATACTTGTTCCTTTTACTAGTGTGTTACCTACGGACCGCTTGTGCTAACTAGCACACACTTGACCTGTTTATTATATACATATATAGATTGTGTGCTGCTCCAGTTATTTGAACTATTTTGTTTTTAGATGGAATGAATGCACTTCTATGTCAGCTATCTAGTCCAGAAAGAAAGATAATTTTTGTTTATTTCATATTATCCTTGAACTACTGATAACATTATGGTTTATATGTATGTATTTTAAATACCATGCAGATTCGAATAATAAAATATCTGATCAAACAATCATTTTTTTATATAATAACTGATTGTGGCCTTAGAGAATATAATTTAGTCTGAAAGTGGAAGACNGGCTGTGTCATTTAATTTTTTTTTTTAAATTTTGTACTTGTATGGATCCCTAAATAACGGACCGTTCGTCATAGTTAGTCAACCCTTATCTGCTAATTTATTAATTTTATCGCTATTATTAATTGTTAATTTATTATAATTTCTAAATCTTTGTTCTAAATTCTATTATAGGTTTATGCGTTGCTACAATTTTTTTTAGTATATATTAGCAATACATTTTCTAAATATACCTTTAATTCATTATAAGAATCGCTATAATTTATTACTTCTAAAATTAAGAAAATTACTTGGCCTTAACCATATTCCTACCCCCAGCAGCGGCTAATTCAGATTGTACGTGACCCAGAAATTTTTTTCGTGTTGGACCTCTACCTGGTTTATATACAGGAGGGTTGTTTTTCTTCAGAAAATGAGCGGAGCACAGCGAAGCGGCTATTGCAAATTCAAGGGTACACAAAATTAAGGTTTTTAATTTAATATACAGGATTTTATCACCTAACCTCCGAGGTAAGGTCACGTACAATCCGAATTTACCCCCAGCAGCTGACTCGCCGCCTGAGTTGGGCAACAATCAAAAAAAGTACACAAACAATAAGTTATTTGTTTGAATCTTAGAAAAAAGGTTATAAACATCTGCAGTCTCAGAAGACCTCAAACTGCCAATTTGCTACACCGATTCCTTTATCATGAATATTACCTCCTGCTTTCGTCGTAGTTTTAAAAATAAAAATAAATAATAAAAGGATACACATATGTTTAAAAAATTGAACTAAAATGATATTTCAATGTTTATAGGTAAATTAGGTGGATTAATTATAGCAGGGCTTTCAAGAGGTAATAGTCATTAGTTATTAGTAAGTTAAATTCACAGAAATCGTGAAAACAAAGGAGATGAATCAAACCGGAAACAACTGAAAGAGAAGATTAAAGGAAGACAAGGTTGGCAATACTAACTAGCTTCGTGTGCCTTCAACCTCTACCGTACACATACCCTGTATCTTAAACTAGATCTCTTAAATAATAATTATTTCTTACCTACATCGAAAATAAATAAACAAAAACAATCTTTTTTAATCACTTATATGTAATTTTAGGGGAAAAAATTAAGATCTAAACAAAGAAACACTTTATTTTCATTTAGAATAAAATTAACTATCCTTTGTGCCAAGTCTGCAAGGATATTTCTTAGAACTTCTTAGTATTTAGTATAATATTATCTTAAGAAACCCGAGTTGATCAATGTTGATGTTTTTGTTCTTTTTTTCTTTTGCACACTTAGATTAAATGGTAAAAAGTTTGAAAGAGACTGTTAAAACAAACCTAATAAACATTTGAGTAAGAAACTAAAACCTTAAATAATTCTCCTCTACATTGAAAATAAAAACAAATAAACATTCATTTCTGAACTCTCTCTCTCTCTTGTTTAAATAGTTATCATTCAATGAAAATTTCAAGCCTACAGGCTATTATATATTTATGTTTTATTTAGAATCGAAATAAAATAATTATAAATAAACGACTTAAGATCGTTCTTACGCGCATAAATAATAAAAACAATAGAAAGAATAAAATACCTTTTAACTCCACTGTCGTAAATATTCTGTGGTAAATCTTTTTCACGCTTCTTCATATTTTTCACATTCGTTCACAAATAATCGTAATATGTATTAACTTTGAAAGACATTATATAATCTATAATAAGTCATAAAGTTGTTTAAAATCGGGAAAAAAAGAACAATAGTACAACAAAAACCTATTTACAAGTTGTAATTGGCTTTAAAAGAAAAACCAAAAATTAAACCGAAATTAAGAACCACACTTGAATTGAAACAAAAAATACACTTGCAAAGACTGTATTATAGATTTTAAATACATCTTATACATTTAAGAAATAAATTTATAGAAAGATTGAACGGAAATTATGATAAAAAGCCACTTATTAAAAACTAATACAACCGACGCAACGCTCTACAACTTAT